>JXTB01000045.1:588608-652386 GCA_002914805.1 Parasponia andersonii
AAGAGCAAGGAGGATTCAGATCATCTCGAGCACCTAGATGAATGCTTCCGGATTCTGAGGCATCATCAGATGCGACTGAACCCCAAGAAGTGTGCATTTGGGGTGTCTTCTGGGCAATTCTTGGGACACATTGTGAGCCGCAGGGGGATCGAGGCGAATCCGACCCAGCTGGTCTCGATCGCAAACGTGCGAAGACCCTCGTCCATTCGAGAAGTCCAACGCCTTGCAGGAAAAGTAGCCGCCCTCAGTCGATTCGTATCTAAGATGTCAGACCGTTACAAGCCATTCTTCCAATGCCTGAGGGGGAAATCTACGACCGTCTGGGGGCAGGAGCAGGACAAAGCGTTGGCAGACCTCAAGCTGTATCTGAGTCAACCACCAATCCTGGCTTCCCCGTCGGAAGGGGAGCACCTATACACCTATTTGGCGGTGTCCGGGGTGGCGATCAACGCCGTACTATTCATCGAGCAAGACAGCAAGCAAAAGCCGGTGTTCTATGTAAGCCGCATGCTCCTAGACGCCGAAACACGTTACAGCGTGGCAGAAAGGCTGGTCCTCGCCCTGATCAACGCTAAAAGAAAGCTCCGGCAGTATTTCGAAGCACACTCGGTCACTGTATAAACAAATTTCCCCATCCGCCAAATTTTGGCCAAACCAGACCTGTCAGGACGGCTGACCAAATGAGCCATTGAGCTGGGGATATATGACATCGAGTATCAGCCTCGGACGGCGAAGAAGGGGCAAGTCATGGCAGATTTTCTGGTGGAAATCGAATCGTTTGGCGAGCGGCGAGACTTGAATCAAATGTCTCAGCTTCGCCCCCCTTCAACATGGACGCTCCACACGGACGGATCCACAAATGCCTCAGGGTCGGGAGTCGGGATAGTGTTGCAGACCCCAACGGGCCTTAGAGTCGAGAAAGCACTGAGGCTTAGGTTCCAGGCGACTAACAATGAAGCCGAATACGAAGCATTGTTACAAGGCCTTGAGCTGGCATTACATTTCGGGGTAGAGAATATCGCCGTGAAGACCGACTCGCAGTTGATCGCTGGCCAGGTCAAGGGAGACTTCGAAGTAAAGGAGCCGAGGCTGCACAGGTATTTCTCTAAGGTGATGGTCAGACTTTTATGGTCCATAAAAAGGTGTCGGTTTACCTCGTGGGACCTCTCGAGCCTGCGTTGCAAAGCATGGGCTTCAAGTTTGGCCACCGCCTCATCTTTCCTTGCTTCCTTGGCGTCTTTAATAGCATTGTCTCGGGCGATGAAGGCCAACCCCATCTCTGCCCCCGCGCTCTGGAGATCTCGCTCTTTGATCCTCAGCTCGCCTTGGGCCAGCCTAGCGGCTTCGGAATGGGCAGCGTTGTCCGCCTCCGATCGAGCTAGTTTCGCCGCTAGCTCCTCACTCCTGGCCTTTTCAATGCTTAGGGCGTGCGCCACCGCACTGCTAACCCTCGCTTCCTCGAGGCCTCGATACAAGTCAAAATCGGACCTCAATTCGTCGAGGGCGGCCTTGCAGCGCTCGGCCAGCGCGGTGCGGGAGTTCAACTCCTCAATCAGGCCTTTGACACGGTCGGAGTGGAAGGACCGGATGGCGGACATCTGTGAGTTAAGCAGTAAGGAAGAGGGACGGCATTAGTCAAAGACATTGAAAAGACACAAAAAACACACCCGAATTTGACGAACCTGCGCGAGAGTGCGGGCGGTGACTAGCTCGACATTTTCCGGGGTAAGGGCATCCAACTCCGGGTCTGCGCTTGGATCCCTCCTTTGAGCAGTATTCACGGCAGGGGAGCGCAGCCCCTCCTCTACGGTCGTCGGAATACCCCCTCCATCCACCGGGCCCGCCTCCGGAACAGCAGCGACTGGGGCAAAGGAAGGCTCGGCGACGTCGAGGACAGGGAGGGGCACACCTCCCTCGGGCTGGCTAGAGCGTCCTGGCCTCTTCTTCATTATAAGGGTCAGCGTCGCCCCATCGTCATCACTGTCGGACGAGAGGACGACCCTACCCCTCTTCGACACCCCGACCCCTTCCGCATCGGACGAACCGACCTCGCGTTGCCGTTTCGCAATGACCGGAGGAGGAGAGGAGAGTCTAGATTTCAGTCTCGGGGCTCCCCCGCTGAGATCGCCGGACCCTCCGCCGGGGGTAGCGGCGCTTGATTTTGAGCAAGAGACGGGGACGGGGGAGATCGTTGTTGCGAACCCCCCGGTCGGCCCAGGTGTCGCCGTCGCCTCCCCGCGCGAGGCCAGAAGGGCAGGCAGCGTCCCACCTGGAGACCCACCGGCGTCGGAATGAGGAGCTGCTGATTCAGTCCTTTTCGTGTGCACCACNGTCGAGGACAGGGAGGGGCACACCTCCCTCGGGCTGGCTAGAGCGTCCTGGCCTCTTCTTCATTATAAGGGTCAGCGTCGCCCCATCGTCATCACTGTCGGACGAGAGGACGACCCTACCCCTCTTCGACACCCCGACCCCTTCCGCATCGGACGAACCGACCTCGCGTTGCCGTTTCGCAATGACCGGAGGAGGAGAGGAGAGTCTAGATTTCAGTCTCGGGGCTCCCCCGCTGAGATCGCCGGACCCTCCGCCGGGGGTAGCGGCTCTTGATTTTGAGCAAGAGACGGGGGCGGGGGAGATCGTTGTTGCGAACCCCCCGGTCGGCCCAGGTGTCGCCGTCGCCTCCCCGCGCGAGGCCAGAAGGGCAGGCAGCGTCCCACCTGGAGACCCACCGGCGTCGGAATGAGGAGCTGCTGATTCAGTCCTTTTCGTGTGCACCACGAGACGCCGACCAACGGGTGCCTTTACCTGAACTCTCGAAGCCGCAGCCTTCCCTTTGGGTGAAGAAGTGCCGACGGATGGGCCAGCCTCAGAGTCTACGGAAAATAGACGAAGAGTTTAGTCTGCAGCTACAGTCCGACCCACGAGGATTCAAAGATTCAAAAGGCAAACTTACCCTTAACCCTCTTGGGGGCAGTGTTTTCTTCCTCGCGGAGCCTGACGCATTCCGCAGCAACCAGCCTTACGGCCTCCTCGAGTTCGAGGTTTGACGGTGCTACCAAATCATTGGAGCCCGCCAGCTGGCTCGAGGCCGCAACCTGCCGACTCGCCATAGTAATCCGGTCAGCTTCGTCCCGGCGAAATCGATTCAAGGCGGAGGCGTCGAGCTGGCCCCTCAGATGCTTGGTGATGACCCAGGTGTCTAATGGGAAAGGAAGATACGAGACCATCCTGGGCATCAGGTTCATCGTAAGTGGGTTGAGGACAGCCTGAATATGCCTGCACTCCCCCGGGGAACTAAAGATAACGATCCCCTCGAGACCCTTGAGCCGCCCAGCCGACGGGTGCGGCTCGAACCTGTTTTCTTCTGCGGAGCCTACACAGGGAAAAATAACATGAGAAATGAAACCGTGAGGAAACCCGAATCCAAAGGTCATAGTCCGATGCTTACTCTGCAAGAAGACTGAGAGGATCTGGAAGTGTTCCCCGTTTACCCAAGGGGAGCACCACGCCCCTCCTACGGCGTAAAGCCTGGCGTGAGAGTCCCAAAGTTTGTCCGACCGTGGCAGCCCCCAAAAGATGTGGCGACCGGGCAGCGGCTGGAGATAGAAGGTGGGATAGGAGCTCTTCTTGGGGATGAGCACAAGCTTGTAGGCGTAGAAGACCACCTCCAAGTCAATGTGCGTGTTGTAGATAACAGACAGGACAGAGAGCCCCATCAGAATCATTATCCCGTTTGCATTCAGCTGCATCGGGTGGATCCCCGTCAGGGCAAAAAACTGATGAACTAGAGGGGGAAGGGGGAACCGCAGACATTCCAGGTGCTTCCTGCCCAAAACAATGGAACCTTCGGGGGCACAGGGCCGAAGGTACCAGTCTGCAGGGCCTTTAACCCTTTGGAGCGTCACGCCTCCGGGGAAGCAGAGCTGGCCCCTCAATGAATCCAACTCTGAATCCTTAATAGATTGCAGTTCCTGGTTTTGATTCGAAGCCATCGTTTCAAAGACAACTGAGAAGATAAAAGTTTTTGGAGAAAGGGAAGCCGAAATTTCGAGATGTTGAGAAATCGGAGTGGTTAGGAATTCGTGGTAAGATAGCACGATAAACACAGTAGCGGTTTTTAAAGAAGGGGAGTTGGAAAGTTTTTCTGGAAACCGAACAGTCAAGAATTTTAAATTTCGAACAGATTTCACAAACGAGGAAGATGACGTATCGCCGCATCGGGAAAGGGCGGAAGCCATGTGCGCCCCGCGGATTGGAGGGGCAAGAAGACAGTTTCCCCACTTGACAGATATGAATCTATCAATTAGGGAAATGGGGGCAGTTGTGGGGCCCATTCCCGAGCCTCGAACTGTGAGAAGGGTCACGCGGATCGCACGTGATCCCGACATCGGCATGTGGGTCTTCCGAATTTAAGGCAGAATCCATCACTGATCCCAAACGGTTCAATCGGTCAGACCTCAAGTCCATGACAGCTGGCGGTCTGAAGCCCCAAGGGTCTGCTGTCTGGGAACAGCGACCCTCGCCTCAACTGTCGAAGGGATCAGAAGCCCCAAGGATCTTCAGACCCCAAGGGTCTGCTGTCTGGGAGCAGCGACCCTCGCCTCAACTGTCGTGGGGATCAGAAGCCCCAAGGGTCTTCAGACTGGATGCAATGGAAGACAGCCCCACGGCTCCGGACCCCGACAGGGCATTTAATGCGTTTCTGGGTAGGTGCGCGCGCAGGGACAAGCCGTCCTGACAGAACGGCGATGTGCCCAAATCTCGCTCCTGACGGATTGAAACGATAGGAGGCGGCGGAAATCAGGCCGCGGTAGCACAGAAGAGGTCACAGAAATCTCGACCCATGATGGTTTTAAGATCTGGGAGTGAAAGGTACTAAAAAATATATTATTTTACTTTTCAAAAGATGGAGAAGAACACTGTTGATGATCAGAGGACTACATATATGAAAGCTACGCATCCAAAGGAGGCATGTTGCTTTCTTGGGTACAAAAAATACACTTACAAAGAAAAAAGACAATCTGAGAGCAGAAGAAAAAGGAAGAAAACACGAAAAAGAGATAAGTTTATGAATTGATTTGATACATTTTTCTCTTTGCTACCAAAAACGCAAAGAAAAACCACTGACTTAAGCATCGGAGAGTCTTTGTAGGTAGCCACCCCCGCCTCTCCGATCCTGCTTGGAGTTCAGGGATTTGTGAAGTAGCAAGGGCACGTGAACAGTTGGAGAATCCAGCATCAGCAGTTCATGACACGTGGACGACTGGTGTAAAACCGCTCCAACAACAAGATTGTGATTCTAGTTGGTAAAACGACAATAAAATAGAGAGAATAACATGGTTTTATAGTAACTAAGCTGAGATTAAAACAGCTTACATCCACTTTAGATGATTTTTACTGAAGAATAGGTGAAGAATTTTACAATTATCTTTTTGGGGTCTCTCCTCTCCTCTCTTTTGTTTTAGGATCTATATATAATGTTTGACAAAATCACAATAGCTTTACTGTAGCGAGTAGGGGGGAATAGTTGAAAATTGACATGAGATTATTGAGAGTGATTAAATTTGTATCTCCTACTGTCTCGTTCAATGCGTCACAATAATTTTCTCAATAATTGAAAATACTATTGTGTATTGAGTCTACTCATGAGTAATTATTGTTTCTTTTCATCGTTCATTCGAGTAGGTCTTCTCTCATTGTCTGTGGAGGTTGATGTAGTTTAGCACGAGCAGACTAGATTAGGAGACTTCATTCGAGCAGTTCATGCATAACACCTTTTTTTTTCCCGGTTNCCCCCGCCTCTCCGATCCTGCTTGGAGTTCAGGGATTTGTGAAGTAGCAAGGGCACGTAAACAGTTGGAGAATCCAGCATCAGCAGTTCATGACACGTGGACGACTGGTGTAAAACCGCTCCAACAATACCCACTGGTATATATATATATATATATATATATATATATATATATATATATATGTATATATATATATATATATATATATACACACATTACCGATTAATATAGTACATTAAATTATGTTCGCATATAGAGTAGTTATAGGCTTGATTGGTATACCAGACAGGGCAACAAATTCTCCATTATGGAAAAGATCCACCGACAGCTTCTCAAGTCATACTATTAGTGAAAATTTCCCCAGTTTTGTTTTGTTCTTTTTATTTTTTGGAAAATGTATATAAAAAATTGTTGGAATAAAAAAGCAGCAGCAACAACAAGCCTATGGAAAAATTCAGATCTAGGAGTTTATTTGTCGGAATTCTTAACTTAGAAGATGATGAAACTACTATTATTATGTGTTTATAGTATAAAACTATTAAGAACCCCAACGATATAATGAATAATTAGGGGGAATATAAGTTATTTGCAGTTAAATTTGGAAGGTACGTATTCAAAAAATAAATGAAACTAGAAGTCTAGATCCAAATAAACTGGATTACTAGAAATAACGTATAACCACACATAATAATCCTAATAAAAAATAGAAAAGCGAAGATGCTAGCATGATAAAGTTTGGATTATAAAAGATCTACCAGGTCTATACATATATATATATATATATTAACTTTCGTAAGGATTACATATACATATGTACTAAGTGAGTTTGAATGGACGATGCAGATTGTTATTAGGAGATCAAAGATTTGGTGTTCCACGAAAAGTCGTTGATGCTTTTTTTTTTTTTTTATTTGTTTCAGTTGTCATTTATTTATAGGGAAATTAATTATGCAACGCATAATTTGGCCTTCAACTCTTTCTTTTAATTGTTTTCGTGTTTTTGATACTTTTTCTCTAGTATTTATTGTTTGCCCATCAGCTTGGGGCAATAGATTAGGTTACTTTTTTGTGAGTATTTGTGGGCAAATAACTGAATCACGCTTTTTCTTTTCACTTCTTTCCTGTCCTTTTCTTTTGTTTTTTTTTTAATTTAAAAAAAAAAAAAACTGTCAAAGATTTTTTTTTGGGCTATAAAAAACAAGTAGATAATTCTAACTGATTTTTCTGCAACGCCTTACTCGCTTTATCGGGTCTAATCGTAGATTTTTTTTCCCCCTTTCTTCTTTTCTATTTCTTTTCCCCTTGTTTCAACAAATCAATTGTTACAGACCGAATGAAATCCTTTGAGAGGTGGAAATTTGGTTCATGATAAAACTAAAGAGCTAGTTCACTTAATAAAAGTAGACAATAAATATAAAAATAAAAATAAATCAAGTAAATCAACGTTTAAATTGTTAAAATCATTTTTATTAAGTGAGTGATTTATGGTCGGCATAAACATGACACAAATAAATAGATGAACATAGACCTGACTTGAGTTGCTTTGCCTTACTTAATACAAGTACTGTCGTTATACTTTCGGAAGAAAAATAATTAGATAAATATTTTAACTTTATGCGAGAAATTAGCAAGCAAAATTGAAATAGTTTATGGTGTCAAGAATTTTATTGTAGGTATCTTTAATTTTGTTTCGGAGGTATCAGTTTTCTTTCTTCCAAAAATTGTGTGTTATCAGTTAGCTTGCAAACATTAACCACTGCATTAGACCGGGTTAAGTAGGTAATTATTATTTTTTTTCAAATATTTAACTAAATTTATCATTATTATTTGAATCTATCAGGAGAGAATTAGTTAAGAATTCATCGAGAATGTATCAAGAATCAATCAAGAATCCGTCAATATCACCACTGACGTTAAGAATCTATCAAGAATCCATTAGGTATCTATTACGATTGTCAAGAATTTGTCAAAAATCCATCAAGATTACTGCCGACATCAAAAATCTGTCAATATTGCAACCAACGTAAAAAATCGTTTAAAGATTCATCAAAAATTCATAAATAATTCATTTTAAAAAAGTGGAATAGTAGTAAATTTAATTAATTAAAAAAAATGACATACAACTAATTTAGTCTTATTACATGCTGTCACTAACAAATGGCCAAAAATAAGGCCCAAACATTTCAGTGCGCATATGCCCATTAGACCCGTCGGAGGTAATTTGGCTAGTGGTTTTGGAGAAGATGAATGCTAGTTGTACCTTATTTTACACTTTTTTTTTTGGTTGCACTCTTTTAATCTCATTGTTTTACATGTAAATTACATAATATTTTATTGTATTATTGAAATATTAAGCTCATCTCAATTTTTGGCCTTATTTTCTTAAGAAAAGTGCTACAAAACTAAAATATTTTTCTTAGAATTGCTATCTATGAAAAAAACCGAGCTCTATGTGAAAAAGGTCGGCATGTCACCGTTTCGTTCCTTTTCTTTTCGTTTCTATTGTTATTTTTTTTAATTGGGGCTTAAGTAAATATTCTATTTTAAAGTTGAAGCATTGATCCCTCAAAAAAAAAAAAGTTGAAGCATTTAAATTGTCAGGCTAATCATAAGAAATGTCCTTGTACTACGTTTAATGAGCACATATATCAATTTTTATATTGGATATGTATCAATTGACACTACTTACTATATCTAATTTATCTACTAGGTATATATCAGCTTTTTCAGATTAAATCAAAGTTACTATATATGTCAAGTAATATACCTGTCATTTAGTTATAAAATTTAAAAAGAGACATCATAATACAATGGTGTCAAAATCGGCCATTTTTCCTAATAAGTTTTTTGTGCTTATTTCCCCTTTAAAAAAAGGGGCTTCTTACAAGAATCCAAAATACGGTTAAAAAATGAAAAAAATTTGGATGGACTGATTTTTTTGGAAAAATTCCAAATTTATTTAAAAAATGATCACTTTTAAAAGATTTTTAGAAACATATCACTTGTGATAAATATTAAAAAAACTATCACTTTTTTTCAAAATTAGTATTTCAGTGATACTTGATATAACCAGTTGGTTATTTTGGGTAACCAATTTATTTATTTAAAATATATAAATAAATTACCTCAGGCAATTGGACAGGTTACCTCAAGGATCTCACAAATTAATAAAAATTGATATTTTTCTCAATAATTTCAAAAGTGGTATTCTTCTAATTCAAATCAAGATTTTCAAACAATTTCAAAATCTAGGATTATTCAATTGTTTAAAAACTTTTACCATAAAAAATATAATTTGCTCTTAAAAAAAGGGCTTCTTACAAAAAAAAAAAAAAACTAAGCCCTGAATTTAAAATTAAAGGAGCTTTTTATCTAAATGGCTGAATTTAGATTATAGTTTGCAAAATGACCATTTCTCAAAGGGATTCTAACACTTTTACATATAAAAATTACAAAAATATGGAGGCCAAGTTTTTTTTTCAAATTTCCATATAATTTTCATCGGAAAGATGTCACTTTAAAAAACTTAGAAAAATACTATTTTTAAATTGGTTATTGGTTATCCATTTATGAAAATTGTTTATCGGTTACCGTATATATACTAGTTATAAATACTTTTGGTGACTAGTTAACAATTTCTGTAAACTAGTTATCAGTTACTAGTTACTATTTTAAAAATTGGTATTTTTCTAAATATTTTGTAAAATGGTATGTTTCTAATAAAAATCACACCACACCTACAAAAAATACAAGCCACCGTATTTTAAAAAATCATCTAATTTTAAAAATTATTTACAAAAAAAAAGCCCTTTTCATATTTAGCTTATCAAAATATATTGATGAATTTTTTCAAAATTGATTTAATTTTTAAAAAATAGATTTACTTTTTCAAAAATTGAATTACTTTATAAAAAAATAGATGAATTAAAAATGACCATTTATTAAAATTAAATTATGGAATGGTCATTTATTAAATATGTGTAAAAAACAACCAGTTTTTAAAAATTGAACTTAAAAAAACCATTTCTTATAAATACTCTATTAAGAAATCCCAAATGAGCTAAACTTTGAAAAAAAAAAAAATAATGAATTATTTAGAAATATATCATCTTTGAAAAAATTTATTTAGAAAAATACCATTTTTCTTCAAAATTTGGGATTTTTAAAAGCATTCGAGGAAATAATCAGACTCCTTATCTCAAGTAACTTGACTGATTATCTCAAATATCTTATCAATTTGCAAAAAATGATATTTTTCTAAATATATTTAAAAGTGCTATTTTTCAAAATAAATTTGTAATTTTTTCAAAAATTTTTAAAATCCCTGATATTTTTTTTTTTTAAATCTTACTGTATAAAATCAAATTTTCTCAAAACGAAAAAAAAAAATCTTTTTGCTTTTAGACTATTTTCTAAGCTCTAATAGGCCATTTAATACCAGTAGGTAGTGACTATTACAAAATCTTTGATAGAGATGGTAATTATACCTGCTAATCCGTTTACCTGTAGGTACCGACCCTAATGGAGCAGGTAATACCTGATTATTTGGGTAAACGGTGCAGGTACGGGGTAGATATGGGTATAAGGGTATCTGCCCCTCGTACCTGCCTCAATTATTTATATACATAAAAAATAAAATATTAGGTATATATATAATTTATATAAAATAAATATAAATATAAATATATATATATATATAAATTAGGTTATAGTATCGAAGTATTACTAATTTTAGTATATGATATTATCATTATATTTTTTTCTCTTTAAATTCATATTTCCTTTTATTTTTCCAATTATTTAAATAATATATTTTTTAAATTTTTTATCGGGTATAAGTACATGTATGGGTAATATTTGAAGCCGTCGCGCTAACTTAAACGGGTTAACGGGGTGGGTATGAATTTGATTTTTTTCTGTGGGTACAAAGACAGGATAGCCATATCTATCCCAAACCTGACTCATTGCCATCTCTACTCTTTGAAATCATCTGTATGATTTTTATGGCCTTTTTGTCTTACCGTTTTAGGCAAGACTAGTGTGAGGCCCCCAGTTTTTTTTCCTTACTCGTAATGTTGGAATTGGTTTTGTTGGATTACTTTTCAAAGGTTTAGATGTGCATGGTACAAAATGTATATTCTGTTGCTAGTTACGTAAGATTACTACATTTTATTCATCATCCTAACAAAAAGTAGTACAACAAACATATAATATGATTTGACTATAATCATATCTTATCCAATCTAATTATTTAAAATAATCTAATCTTATCTTTTCATATCTTGCATACCAAACGAAACTCTAGCATACTATTAGTATCAAGTATCAACTAATTTTAGTGTATTGTTCTTCATCATCTTCATTTTTTGTGTGGAGGGGGGTTTTCTAGCATATTTGCCCTATAAATTTTTAGTGAAGTGGCAATCTAATCCCTGAATTAAAAATTTCTCCATGTAATCCTTTGAATTCTCAAAACAACAGTAGCAATCAACTCTAATTTGTTAAATAAACGTAGGACAAAATTGACACGAGTCGGTCATGTGCTACACTTTTAGCGGTATAATTGATTTTTGCTTCATATTCATTTATACAGATAGAAAATATAATGAAATTTGAAAGCACCAAGAAAAATTAAAAAGTTTAAAATTCAAAATTTAATTTAAGTCAAAACTAACTTAACTTATCTCTAAATTAATTGAAATCAGTCATAACAAATAAAATTTATTAAAATTTATTTGAAGTTATTTAAAATTAAAAATATTTAAAAAAAATTACAAAAAAAAATAGTAGAAAACATTGTTCCTGCCCCACCGACTACGATTGACAATCATGGCCATGGAAGTGGCCATTGTTGCCGTGAGGTAACCTTGCCAAATACAAGTGGGTTTAGCGTAAATCCGACTTAGGATATTTTTATCCATACGATCTGAAACAAGTGATATAAACAGTGAAATCCATTCGCTTATCTCGTCTTCCGAATTCCTAATTTTGTCCCAAATTTTCTCAATTTCTCACCAATCAGAGGAGTTTTTAGAGATTGAATTATTAATACCCACTACTTACTCTGCAAAACCCTAGCAATGGAGAAAGAGAACACATTAAGCAAGTACACCGCACCCGCGACGGCGACGAGAAATGGTCTTCTCCTTCCAAGGGAGACTCCGGTTACCACTACCACACCGATCGGACCAATATCGCAAGAATGAGTGCTCCCACGATCACAAATCCCACTGGGAGCCAAGCCACGACTACAAGTGCTACGCGAGAGATCTTATAACGAGTTGTGAATGGAGGAGCGAGAGTTAGGGGAGTAAAGATAGTAAGGCTAACCACTGTCACGAAGGGAAGCACGAGCAGTTCGAAGGGCGGCGGAGTCGGTGGCGAGGAGATATCAGAGAAACGAGAGGGGAGTGAGTCACATATACATGTTTTCTTTTTTTTTTTTTTCTTTTTTTTAATATTTCTAATTTTAAATAAATTTAATTAAATTTTAAACAATTCTAGTTAATTATGAGTACTTAAAACTTTGGTTAATTATGAGTAATTTATATTTTTTTAGAAAGAAGTTTAGTTAGCTTCTTTTTTTTTTTTTGAATAACAAAGTTTAGTTAGTTTTGAGTTTTCGAATTTTGAACTTTCTAATTTTTCCCATAACTTAGAAATTTTTCTATATTTTTTCTCCTTCAAATCAATGAGTATTAATGGAATACCAATTATGCCTCTGAACAAATGCAGATCGGAATATGTCAATTTTGTCCCCGATTTAACAGTTTTTTAACAAATTGGGGTTAATTGTTACTGTTTTGATAATTTGAGGAGTTAATTGCAAAAATTTTAATTCAGGGGCTAGATTACATCTTCACGAAAAATTTAAGGGACAGGCAAGTTAAAGTTCTTTTTTTTTTCCACAATTTATATTAAGGCTATGTTTGGTAGAAGAGAAAGAAAATAAGAGGGAAAGAAAGAATAGAAAAGAAAAAAAAGGTATTTTTCTCTTATATTTGGTACTTAAGAAGAAAAAAAATTAGCTTAATTCAAAATAATTATTTTATCTCTTTTTAATATTCAAGAGTATATTAATAATTTGACTTATTCATTCATCACACAATTTTTTCTTTCTTATTTTCTCTCTATTTTTTTGGGAGAAAAAAACTGTGTGTACTCTACTACTTTTTTCTATCTTTTTCTAGCAAACAACCCATTTTTTCAATTTTCCTCATTTTTTCTTTGAACAATTTATTTTCTCTCATTTCTCCTTTCTACCGTAGCCTAAATAAAGAAGAGTGCCTTTATGCACTTTTTTCTATTGAATTAAGAACCCCTATTTCAAACAAGAACGTGTGATGAACTGATATCTTTGAAAATAACCCAAAAAAAAAAATTGAATCTGATGGATATTTTGTTTTACTAGTAATGGTTTGTCCAGATTTGGGTGTTCTCCTAAAATGACTTGTGTTACACTTATTTTAAGATATTTCCACTGGTTGATCTTTCCAGATCTGTAGTCATGCATGGTTTTATTTCAGTATTTATATATCATTTTTGTAAATTTTTGGTTTTATTATATATCATTCTGCAGTGGGGTTATTACTCGATCCTGTTAACATTCTCTCTTCTTCTTCTTTTTTTTTTCCCCTTACTTTCTTCATTTTATTTTCCCTGGGTTTTTATGAAAAAATATCCTCAATAAAGAAGTAGCAAAATGTACTGGGTTTTGGAAAAGGCAAATAAGAATCAAGAGTGACGCGAAACTATGTGAGGATCATAATTCTTTCTCCACTAACGAAATTGTCTCTGATGGAAACAAGCCCAAATCTCGGGGTCTTTGCTAAACTCCGAATCCTTCTCGAGTCTTAAGAAGACCATGAATAGAATCGCATGCATTAAATTTTTTTACTATTTTTTAAGAGCTGGGTGGGTGTGAGTTCCGTTCTGGGAGTTGAGAAATTCACTTATTAAAATGTAAAAAATTGCCGCAAACGTGAATAGTAAAAGAATATAGATTCAGAGTTGAGAAAAAAATCTAAAAAATAAAAAGCGTATTTAGTTCGAATTATATTCTACAAATTTATTTTTAATTTTTATATAAAAAATTGATAGTTTATAAAAGCTTTTCTTTGTTCTTTGTACCGAGTTCCAAATTTTTGGGTTAATGGACCATCTGAAAAACGATATGAGTTTCATTCATAGCTTGCACAAGATTATAATTTAAAGAGTCAAAAAGAGGACAAGTACTGACTATATCTCGGCATGCTATCCTTTTCCCCCCAAAACTCCATTATTCTTTTTGTAAACTTGGAAAAAAAATAGGTGAACAATTTCATTAATTAATATGAGTGTTCTTAGTTTTTGATTTTAAAAAAAGTCAATTAATATTGCTTATATTCATTTTATTCTTTTTAAATTTTGATCTCAATTTTGATTTTAGTTATTAGTTAACAATTTCAAAAAAGAGACACAAATAAATGAAATCTTTGCAATTATCAATTCCTTCATATTATTAGAATATGTATTTTGGGTGGGATTAAGTGAAACAACGTCCACGGCAACTGTCATATTCCTCTACTCTCATCCAATTAGAATCCATAAAAACTAACCTTACCAATATGGCTGAAACAAGGGTTCTCACACTCCTAAAAAAAAAAACACAAGGGTTCTCACCCTAGCTGCCATATGTTTTTTTGCCTTTACTGTCTTCTACTAAGTTCTCTGTCTTTATGTTTGGTAAGAGGAAGGTGAGCAGAAAGGATATAAAACCTAAGAAAGAGGGGCAATGTAAACGAGAGAGAGAGAGAGAGAGAGATATTGTCGATCCTTTGTTTGATAAAAAGGATGAAAAGTAAAATGAAGATAAGTATTTATTTATAAAATTATTATATTAATCATTTCATAACTTTTTAAATATTTTTCAAAGAGACATTTTTGTCATTTCACATAAGAAAAGTAAATAAAAGACTAATTCCTCTCATTAACGAGGGATTCAAAATGGTGAGCTAGGAAGGAGAGTTCATCCTCCATCTCTCCTCCCTCTCTCTCAAATCCTCTTATCAAACAAAAATCTTAGCTCTCTCTCCACCTTTTTTCATCCTCTCACAAATCTCTCGTACCAAACATAGCCTAAAAAACCAGGACGTTAGGATTGTTTTCGCCCTTGCTCTGACATTTCATAGAGAAATTTATCTATGGGGTCTATTATGTTTCTCATGATGGAAAAAAAAGGAGTTGCCTATAAATTTTTCAAAACTAACCCTCGTTACCATATCATACATCGAAAATTATTTGGATACCATATTTCTTAACAAACCATAAAACACATTATTCTTCAACACACTCTAAATGACTTTAGCCACTGCCACCACTATTGATCCCAATCATGATCCTTATCACAGCGACATTTCTGCTTAACTAAGGTCAAAAAATTTTAATTGTGGTCAAACTTAGACTACCACCTCTCTAACCATTACCGATTGATTTTTGATCAGCGATCGAAAATTTTTAGCCTAAATCGAAAATTTTTTATTGTAATTGAGCCATCGTTCAACCATAGTCAAACAAATTTCGACCTCGCTCAAATATGGTCATCCGTTTTTCCGGTGCTGCCTCTTTCACTTTTGACATTTTCAATTTGGTCGAATATTTTCGACTAAGGTAGAGTTTGAGATCATTTTGAATTCTGAAATTTTCATAAAATGAAAGTCTTTTCATATAGTGCTAGGCATCTTAAGGTGCCACATAATGTTGATTTTTTTTTTTTCAGAGAAAATATGTCATAAAAATCTCACTATTTTTATTTTATTTTATTAAAAAAACCTCAATTTTTTTTTTGCTCTTGTTATTTTATTATCATTCATAGGGTGAGCAAGAAAACCGAAAAACCAATTAAACTAATCAAACTGACTGAATTATTATCGAAAAAATCGAAATCGAAATAACTGAAAAAAGTTTGGATGGTTTTAATTTAAAGCCCAAACTAACCGAAATAAAATCAAAACCGACCAAATGATATTTTTATATATCTAATTGTGTACATATAATATTTATTATTATTTTATATATCTAAAAGTATTGTTTATATATATATATATATATATATATATATATATGTTTTGAAATGTTAATCAAAAGAAAAACATTCAGAGTTGAAATAACCTCAATTGAGGAAGCTCGTACTAGTCTTAAGCCCAATAACATTCCATCTCCTTTAAGGCTCTTGAGCCCATAGTTCCCATAACCTAATTCTAGACCCATTCTTCTCTCAATATTACACTCCAGCCCATTCTAATCCTACAACATAAATTGCTGAATTAATTAGCTGTACGTCACTTTTTTTTGCTCATTAATTAAATCTACCACTATACTATTTTTTAAAAATAAATTCGATCTTGATAGATTCTTGAATAATTTTTAACGTTAGCGGCGATCTTGATAGATTCTTGATAAATTTTTGTAAGATTCTTAATGATTTTGACGGATTTTTGACATCGGCGACGATCTTAACGGGTTCTTGATAAATTCTTGATAGATTCTTAACACATTCTTGATAAAGTTTGATAGATTCTCGAATAATTCCCTCCAAAAAGTGGTAGAATTTAATCGTGGTGATAAATTTAATTAAACATTTGAAAAAAATAATAATTGTCTACTTAACCCTAAATTGCTCGTCTTCTCTTCATTTTCCGGTGCCCACCACTACCAGCAGCCCCTTCAAGCCCTCAAGCTACTGCTCATATGATATCTTCCTAAGTTCCACTGCACTTTCTTGTCTTTTTACTTTTCTTTACCTTTCTTTCTTAGTTTTCACATGTCCTTCTCTCTTACTCGTATTTTATCTTTTAAAGTTCAGTTTATTTCTAACCTTTTTATCTCTTATTGCTTCTTGTCTCACTGTTATTCTTGTTGTCATATCTTTGCCTCAATTAGTATGTCTCATCTCTCAAAGATGTAGGCACTCAAATTGATCGGTTTATTTCTGTTAAAATTGACCAAACCGATCACATATTTGGTCTGTTTGAAAAGCTATTTTTGAAGTTTGGTCAGATTTTAGTTTCACTTACAACAAACCGAAAACCAAATCGTCGGTTTGGACAATGTCGATAAAACATCCAAATAGACCGTTGATCACCCCTTCATTAAAGCTTTGTAATTTGATTATATTTAAAATAAGCCTTTCTTATATTATCTAAATCAGAATCTTGAAATAATAAAATTATTCTTAGTAAATGAGATAATTTAAATACCCTTATAAGTTATCTAACAATGTTTTTATGTGTGTATACATATATATTTGTCAAATAACTTAATAAATGATACAATTGTTTCCAAATAACTAACATAATACTTATGTCCAAACACGATATAAAAATATAATATAAATACCTCTACTAATAGTATTTCTGGCATTTCACATCAACATCTTTTGTTCTACTTATATAAGATGAGAAAATCATATTTAAAAAATGGTCAAATTAGAAGGTATTTTAGGATAAGGTATTTTAGGAGGTTTTTCTATATATACTTCTAAAAGCACAAGGATTATTATTGGGAAAAAAAATCGTTTTATAATATATTTTCATTTTAAGGATTACCAAGTTTTGATTTTGCCATTTCAACGACTTAGCCCACCATCTTTTGGCCTAAAATAAATATGAAAGTTTCAACATTATATATAGAAGTGTAGCTTTGAAGAATACATTGCAACTAATGTCTGCGGCCAATTAAATCTTATTAAAAGTACAAAATTGCAGAGAGCCCTCCACCTGTAGATAGCCTTTGTAGCTCTTTCTTGTCTTCTCTCTTAGTAGGTGCCTCTCCTATCAGAGGGAGATCTTCTCTCCCTTCAATATGGAGTATGGGTTTTTGTCAGTCATATGGGTTTTTGTCAGTCTTTTTTTCTATTTTTATTTTTAGTTTCAAAAAATCATTTTATTTGGGAAGATAATCATTTACCTCGATCTAGATCTACGATGATATTAGTACACTTAGATCTAGATCTGTAGCATTTTAAGTTATTTTTAATATTTTATTTTCTAGTGATGTGGTTCTCTGAATGTGTATAATTTTTTTATTTAGATTTAGAGAGATTGGTTATGGTGGATCGGAGTTGGCAGAATTTTATTGGATGAATCAATCGGAGTACCACTTCAGATGGTGAAAAGCCAAAACGAATTATTGAAGAACTCTATTATTATTGGAAATGGGTTTAGTTATTAGGTTTATCTTAGGCTTAAAAGCCCATGTTATTTGTAAAGTCAAAATTTATATTATAGAGCCTATTTTCATGAACCATTTTGAAGCTAAAATTGAGTAGGACCTACATCTTGTTAATTAAAGTTCTTGGTGAATTCTTATTTTCTTCTGCGAGTACATCGATTTCGTATATTTACATGCTCAAAATGGGGCACATATGAATGAGAAATTATTGCTCAAAAGTGCACCATTGGAATTGGAAAAAAGAAAAGGAAATAAAAAAGTCCCACATTGGTGGGAGAAGCTTGTTCCTAGTAGTTTATATAGAGTTATGTTTTGTGATGGTGGTAAGAATTACTACCACAGATGCTCTCTCAGGCATGCACAGGGGAGTGCAAATCATCAAGTTGGGCCTGAATTTGTATGCGTTCGTATATGCCCTCATATGCGAACACGAATGGTAAGCCAAAACTTGGAACTTTGTTAGGCCAATTTGTTGCCGCGGCTCAGTTTTTTTTTTCCAAATTATGTTTCAATTTAATTGGTGAGTTACTTCACACTAGACCATGCTTTCATTTTGAAACTACCAAGCTTAATGCTAGGTGTTTGTGGCTTTGTAACAGCCAATGAGGAGATTCTAGAAAACTCCCAATCTGCCAAGTATTAGTGCTATGTTGTTTTTGACCTTGTAATAGCTATATTTGGCTTTAATAGATTTATTCCAATTGAAAGTATGATGTGTAACCTCCCACTCCAAATGGTTATAAAAGAAGAGTTTTCCTTCCTCATTCCATACATCTAAAATCAAGAGCTCATCCTCCTCTTCTCTCTAGTTTTTCTCCGGTTATTTCTTCCTGCCGCCTACAGTTTTTAGTTTCTAGCTATAGTTATTCGAGTGTCTAGTAATTTCCTAGCTAAAACTCTTAGTGTGTTGGAATTTGTAGTATTCTAGTTCGTAGAGTAATAGTGTTGGTGCTTCACCTGCTACTCTTGTCGTTGTATTCTGGGAAACTGACGCTTGCAATTCCTCAAACATTCTATCGGAAGGAGCAAATAAGTATTAAGGACACTATGTATCATGCAGGCCTCGACTATTAATATAGTTATTATCTTTGCAAGATATTTTTTGTGGATGAATCAAGTTTCATACGAAGTATATTAGAGTAAATTTTTAGTAACTTTATATTTGCCTTAAAGTTTATCATAAAGTTTGTTCGTAACCTTATATATTGTATATTATTTTTTATATTCGTTTGTAAACTTATAAATTACATGTGATTATTTCCTACAATCTTAAAACTGAATCGTTGTTTTATATAAGGTTATATTAGGTTGCATATTAGAATTTACTTTATTAAAATTTTTATGCCCTTATATGAGGTTTTGTTAAGTTATATGTTAGAATTTATTTTTTAAAATTCTTTATGCTCTTATTTGTAATATATATAATTTTAATTTTTTGAATATATATATATATATATATATATATATATATATATATATATATTACTCTCCTGCTTTGTTATTACAATTATTCTTGGTGTGGAATTTAGGTGGAGAAGAATTTTGTTCTGTCTAAGAAGACCGGGTTTGAAAAGGAAGCATTTGTGATCCCTCTACGTTTTTCCTAGGAATTTCTTTGAAATTCTGTCTAAGAGGCAAGAATTTAAGTGAACCTATTTGTGAACTCTCTGGCCTTTCTTGGGAACTAGTTTATACTGAAATTAATAATTTTTGAATGATTAATTTCAGAGGTAGCGAATAATAATATTGATGTTATCAATACCGAGAACATGACTAGTTCTCAACAGCCTATGGTGGCACCTGCAGTGCTTGTCCCTGCAGTGGCTCAAGGGCCAAACCCTCTTACGACTCCAAGGGCCAAACCCTCTTACGACTCCAATGGTACTAGCGACACACTATGGAGAGAAGTCTGAGAAGTTTAATTGGTTAAACTTCAAAATATGGGAGCAAAAAATATACTATTTTATCTGACCATATTGAACCTTGCAAGGTTCTTGACTGAAGAGGCTCCAAAAGTCAGAGAAGATGAGCAAGATTTCCAACTTCTTACTGTGATGGATGCTTGGAAACAATCTGATTACCTATGCCAAAACTATGTAATGAATGGTTTGATCAAATTATTATATAGTATATATAGTAATAAGAAAATTACAAAGGAACTTTAGGAGTCGCTAGACTATAAATATACAACTGAGAATGTTGGTTCAAAGAAATTTATCGTGGGACACTTCTTCAATTATAAAATGGTCAACTCTAAAACTGTAATCAGTCAAGTTCAGGAGTTTTAGTTAATTCTCCATGAAATTTAGGCAGAGGGGATGGTCCTTAGTGAATCCTTCCAAGTAGCTACTATTATTAAGAAGCTACCCCATTCATGAAAGGATTTTAAGAGCAACATGAAGTACAAGCGAAAAGCCATGAGCCTTGAAGACCTTATTATAAGGCTCCGCATCGAATAAGACGACAGACATGCTGAAAAGACAAGAGCCTTGTCTAGTACATATAGGGCAGAAGCAAATGTTGTAGAGCATGATCAAAGTTTTAAGGCTAAGAAGAATAAGTCAAATAAAGGATCCAAGCTAGGACCTAAAGGTGGAGTGAGCAAAAAATAAAAATTCCAAGGAAAATACTTTAACTGTGACAAGATGAGTCATAGGGCTTTAGATTGCCGACTTCCAAATAAAAAGAACAATGAAGCCAACAGGATAGATGGCATCACAAAAGATATAGAAGACATAAGTCTGTCTATAGTTATTTCTGAAGTCAATCTTGTGAGGTTCAATCCAAAGAAATAGTGAATTGACACTGGAGCTTCAAGGAATGTTTGTTCCAATAAAGGCATGTTCACAACCTTTGAACCAGTAGAGAATGGAGAGAAGCTCTTCACGGGTAATTAAGCTACATGGTCCGAGTAAAGTGGTGCTAAACATGACCTCTGGGAAGGAACTAACTCTGAACAATGTAATGTATGTATTAGATATCTGCAAGAATCTTGTGTCAGGTTTACTTCTGATTAAGCATGGATTTCACATGATATTTGAGTTACATAAATTTTTATTGATCAAGAATGGTCTTTTTGTGGGAAAGGGATATAAATATGAGGGGCATGTTCAAACTCAATGTAATGACTGTAAAGACCAATATCAATAAAGCTACTTCTTCTGCTTATTTGATTGAATCTTTTACTTTATAGCATAGTAGACTAGGATATGTTAATTATGATACTATACGTAGATTCATTAACTTAAATTATATTCCTACTTTCCAAATTAATACAAACATAAGTGTCAAACTTATGTTGAGGCAAAATTAACAAGGTCATCTTTTCAAACTATTGAAAGAAATACTGAACCCCTTGATTTAATTCATAGTGATATTTGTGATTTAAAATTTGTACAAATAAGGGGAGGTAATAAGTATTTCATTATTTTTATTGATGATAGCATAAAATATTATTATGTATATTTACTAAAATCTAAGGACGAAGCAATAGAGAAGTTTAGTCTCTAGAAGAATGAGATTGAAATCAGCTTAATAAGAAGATTAAGATGATTAGAAGTGACTGTGGTGGAGAGTATGAATCACCTTTTGGTAAATTCTGTATACAACATGGAATAATACATGAGGTAACTCCGCCTTATTCATCTTAGTCAAATGGTGTTACTGAGAGAAAAAATTGAACCTTGAAAGAGATGATGAATGCATTACTATTTAGTTTTGGGTTGCCTCAGAATATACGAGAAGAAGCTGTTTTAACAGCTAATTACCTTTAAATAAGGTACCCCGTAAGAAAGAAGAAAAGACACCTTATGAATTGTAGAAATATAAAAAACATTCCTACAAATACTTGCGAGTATGGGGATGTCTTGCTAAGGTATTGGTACCTACACCTAAAAAGGTGAAAATAAGACTAAAGACAGTAGACTGCATTTTCATTGGTTATGCACATAATAATAGTACTTATCAGAAACTTGTATATAAGTCACAAATCCCAGACATACACAAGAACACAATAATAGAATTAAGAAATACATCGTTCTTTGAATATGGATTTCCATATAAATCCAAGGAAGAACCTAGTACATCTAAATGAACTTATGAGGCTATCATTAAGGATAGTTAGAACTAAGAACAAGTCGTTAAAGATGAGCTTAAATGCAATAAAAGAGCGAGAACTGAAAAATCTTTTGGTCCAGATTTTTTAGTATACATGTTGGAAAGTGAACCTCAAAACTTCCAAGAAGCTCTGAGCTTTGTTGAGGGACCTTTGTGGAAAAAGGCCATTAAGAGTGAAATGGATTCTATCATGCGAAATCATATGTGGGAACTAATAGATCTTCCTCCAAGATGCATGCCACTTGGTTCAAAATGGATTTTCAAATGGAAAATGAAAACAAATGGAACAATTGATAAATATAAGACAAGATTGATTATCAAAGGTTATAAGCAAAAAAAAAAGGCTAGATTACTTTGATACTTATTCTCTTATGACGAGAATAATTCCATAAGAATGATACTTGCAATTGTCGCCATACAGAATCTTGAAGTATACCAAATGGATGTAAATCAACTTTTCTTAATAGAGATCTAGATGAGGAAATCTATATGGAACAACCTGAAGGTTTTATTTCTCCTGAACAAAAAAAAAAAGTTTGTAAACTGGTTAAGTCTTTATATGGTTTGAAGCAAGCATCAAAGCAATGGCATGAAAAGTTTGATAGAGTAATATTTGCTAATGGTTTTAAAATTAATGAGTGTGACAAATGTGTCTTTACCAAAAATACTGAAAATGGCTACGTTGTTTTTTATCTTTATGTTGATGATATATTAATTGTTGATAGCAATGACAAGATAGTCAAATCTACTAAGAAAATGTTGAACTCCAAATTTGACATGAAAGATATGGGTTGAGCTGATGTAATTTTGAGAATTAAAATTACAAGGAAGTCTGATAGACTCGTGCTTAATCAATCACACTATGTGGACAAAATTTTAGAGAAATTCAATAAAAATGATTTTAGAGTGTCCAAAACTTCGATAAACATGAGTCAACACCTTTATAAGAATAAAAGTGAGAGCGTTTCTCAAGAAGAATACTCTAGAGTGATTGGTAGTCTTATGTACCTTATGAGTTGTACAAGGCCAGATATAGCCTACACAGTCAGTAGACTGAATAGATATACGAGTAATCTAAGTGCTGAGTATTAGAAAAGAATTATGAAAGTACTTATGTACTTACGATATACTCGTAACTATGAACTACACTATAATAGATATCATGTAGTTTTAGAAGGATACAGTGATGCAAATTAGATATCTAATATAAAAGAGTCAAAGTCTACTAGTGGGTATATATTCACATTAGCTAGAGTAACTGTATCATGAAAATCTTCAAACCAAACGATTATAGCCCGATCTACAGTGGAATCTGAGTTTATAGCTCTAGATAAATGTGGTGAAGAGGCTGAATGGCTATGCAATTTTTTAGAAGATATTCCAGATTCGCCTAAGCCTGTGCTGCCAATATCTATATATTGTGATAGTCAATCAACTATTGGAAGAGCACAAAGTAATATGTATAATAGTAAATCTAGATATATACGTCATATACATAATACTATTGGACAACTAGTTTCAACGAGAGTTATTTCAATAGACTATGTGAAGTCTAAGGATAACATGGTGGGTCCGCTAACCAAAAAGTTGAACAGAGAGTTAGTTGACAAATCATCAAGAGAAGTATGACTAAAGCCCATGAAATAAAAGTTAATATAATGGAAACCCAACCTAGTTGACTAGAGATCTCAAGATTTAATTTCAAAAAGATAACCTAATTGTACAGACTTAACTGGATCACTGTGGGGTTTATCTTCCTATGAGGTTATTACCTTCATGTCTATTCCAATGATGAAAAAAAGTGATGTCCGTAAGAAATAGGATAAGCAAATACTTTTAATGATTCCTATGCATCGGGAAACTAAGCAGAGTAATGTAGGTTACTTTTAACTAAAAAATTACTTATGTAAGAAAGAAATGGGGCCGCTTCAAAGGAGAATTATGAAGGCTTAATTCTTTAGAAACTCTTGCAGAATCAGACAGATGTTCAAGGCCAAGTTGAACATAACCGTAAGAACTGAATTTATTAATAAAGATTCCTGTGTGAAGTATATTATCGTTTACATGAACGATAGAATAGTTCAAAGACATCATGCCTACTGATTAGTTAGTAAAGAAAAATATACTTTCACGAGGGAAGATTCAATGGGTAACATTTATCTATCCTATGCTGGTTTCGTTCATTGAACTCTATCATCTTGCCTAGAGTTTGTAGATTCTCTTTTTACAATTTCTATTCATGTGGGGGATTGTTAGAAATAGGTTAAGAAATGGGTTTATCTTGGGCTTGAAAGCTCATGATTTTTGTAAAGTCTAAATTTATGTTATAGAACCCATCTTCACGAACCATTTTGAAACTAAAAATTGAGTGGGACCTATATCTTGTTGATGAAAGGTCTTGGTGAATTCTTGTTCTCCTCCACGAGTGCATCGATTTCGTATATTCACACACTCAATATGGTGCACAGATGAATGAGAAATTATTGCTCAAAAGTGCACCATTGGAATTGGAAAAATAAAAGAAAAACAAAAAATTCCCACATTAGTGGGAGAAGCTTGTTCCTAATAGTTTATATAGAGTCATGTTTTGTGATAGTGGTAAGAATTACTACCACAAATACTCCCTCAGACGCATGCAGGGAGGTTCAAATCATTGGGCTTGGGCTTGAATTTGCATGCGCTCGTGTGTGTTCGCATCTGCGGACACGAATGGCGGGTCGAAACTTAGACTCTTGTAAGCCCAATCTTTTGTTGCGGCTCAAATTTCTTTTTTTCTAAATTCTGCTTCAATTTAATTGGTCAGTTTCTTACACACCAGACCATGCTTGGCGTTTTTGGCTTTGTAACAGCCAATAAGGAGATTCTAGAAAACTCCTAAACTGTTAAGCATTAGTGCTAGGCGGTTTTTGACCTTGTAACAAACATATTTGGTTGTAATGGATTTATTCCAATTGAAAACATGATGTGTAACCTCCCACTCCAAATGGTTATAAAAAGAGAGTTTTCCCTCCCTATTCCACACATCCAAAACTGAGAGCTTTTCCTCCTCTTCTCTTTAGTTTTTCTCTTGTTCTCTTTTCCTGCTGTTTGCAGTTTTTAGTTTCTAACTATAATTATTCGAGTGTATAGGAATTTCTTAGTTAGAACTCTTAGTGTGTCGGAGTTCGTAGCAATCTAGGTCGCAAAGTAGTAGTGTTGGTGTTTCACCAACTATTTTTGTCGTTGTATCCTGGGAAACTGACGTTTGCAATTCCTCAAGTATTCCATCGGAGGGAGCGAATCAGTTTTAAAGATACTATGTATCACACAAGCCTTGACTATTAACATAGTTACTGTCTTTGCAGGATATTTTTTGTGGACAAATCAAGTTTCATATGAAGCATATTGGAGCAAATTTTTGGTAACTTTATATTTGTCTTAAAATTTATTATAAAGTTCGTTCGTAACCTTATATATCATATATTATTTCTTATATTTGTTTTAAACCTTATAAATTGCATATGATTATTTCCTACAATTACATATATTATATAATTTTTCTCCAAGATCATTGTAAGGAACTATTTATATTTCAAGATATCTGAAAATTTTTCTATCTTCGAGTTTAAAAATTGATATCTTGATTATCATTTTAAAAATATTATATATAACTAGATTTGCCATAGTTACACTTATTTGAGTTTTAATAGAGTTATTTCCTTTTGAAAAAAAAAAAAAAAACAAAAAAAGGTGTACATTCAAAGCAAAAGGAACTATGTACTACATGGCTTCTTGTACGTGAAACAAATTAAATGTTCTCGATGTTTTATTATACTATTTATTAAATCTAAAATTTTCTCTTAAAAAAATAATCTAAATACTTCTCTCTTTTTTTTTCCTGGAGAATACTTCACATGTTCATTGTTTTTTTTTTCTTTTAATGCTCCTCGGAGTTTTTATTTCTCTGCTTTAAATAATTAATAAGATTTTTTTGTTCGTTCTAAATGAAATAACGTGAACGATAATATTTCAGGGAGACGGCCCTCACAAGCAAGATGCCGTCAGATGTCCAGTTTGGCAACAACTCGGGAGAAAGAAAGGCGGTCCAATTGAACCGCTCAGTGTAAGTCGGTTGACCCACGGGACACTGATGTCTTTATCGCATTCTACGTCATTCCACACAAATCATGACACGCGTACAGTTTGTTTTATGATACAGTTGTTTTGTACGAGTCTCATATAATTGACCAGCACCGGGACCCGGTGTTCCTACTACCTTCCGAAAATGCCCCTTACTTTTTCTCACAATCACAAAAGTAGGCACAACTTAATCAACAATTCAATACTAGTCTACGTTTACGGGTTGACCAGTGTAGTTTGAATACGTGTCTTTGAAAACAACAGTAGACGTCAACCGTTTGATTACCGTGTCACTTCGGCCTGAGGATCGAACCTGTGGAGTTTTTGATTCTATATTTTATTGCATTCTTTTACTTCTTTAATGATACAATTTCTTGGATACTTCTTAGTGGACATTATATTTGGCTCTTTAATGATACAATTTCTTGGATACTTCTTAGTGGACATTGATTTGGCTTTAGTATTATATTAACCCTTAATAATTTCAGATATAAATAATGTGTTTATCTTAAGGGTTATGGTCGTGGGTTCGAATTTTAAGTAATTTTTTTAGTGTCTTAAATATGTGGTATAGTATCTAACAAAGTATGCTTTATTATTAATTTTTTAGAGTATCGTTCTCATTTGTTTTTCAGATGGTTTTTTGTGATCTATCGACAAATTTTGACGAATATTTTTGAACAAAATTGGAGTTCTTACGATCACGCCCAAAGAAAATAATTACGCTGATTATCTTTTCTTCTCTTTTTTTAATTAAAAAAAATAATACTTTCAATATTTGTCTATGGTTTAGAGTGTAATTATTTCTTTTATTTGGCTAAAACAAAAATAAAAAAAGGAAAAAAAACATTAAATCTCTTGACTGTAGAGCAATATTTTGGAATGAAAATGTCATTCTAGTCAAATGTGCATTTTATTGTTTGTTTTACATTTTCAGCAAACAAGTCACTGTTCCTTTCCTTTGGAATACAATACCATCTTTGTTACACTCTAATTCGGTCAAATTTTTAAAAAAGCCAACTTTTCGTTTCATTGTTCTACCATAACATGTAAAAGGATAGTTTTGTCAACTACGAGTTTCTTTATTTATTTTTTATTATTTTTTCTTACAAGTTTCAACTAAATAAAAGATTATCGTTCAAAAGTAAAAAAATGTATAATTTATATTCGGTGTTCGTTTTTTAATTTAATTTTACAATCGTTATTATTCCTATTTTAATTCTATTCTATATACAAAACATTGTCTTTACATCAAGGATTTTTTAAGTTTCATTAGCCGAAAACCAGAGAAAAAGGAAAATTTTGTTATTAACATTGTTATAAATGGGTGAATTCCATACTTCAGAATGAGTTACATTGTTATATTTGACTTTAAAATAAAAATAAAAAAGTTTCCGTAAAGGGAAACCGGCCAATTAAAATGAGTTATTCTTTAAAATAAGGGGAACAATACAACTTGGACAACCTTCTAAAGTAAACTTATTATGGGAAACGAAAACGATATATTAGCTAGTCTGTTATACATTTATTTCCTGAAGAATTAAAAAAGTTACAAAAACCATTTTATTATCAAGAGGCGAATTTGTAACTTCTACACTAACATATCCATCCGCAGCCAAACGAGGAATCTATTGATCAAATAGTCGAAATTAATCTAAATGAATAAGCGCAAATTTGGTGTTAATGTGTTGTGAGCATAAGTAAATGGGTTAAAATATGTCTAAGTGTTTGATAAATTAAATTTTTAAAACTATTTTGTTATTTAAAAATATTTAAATGTTGCTCATTCTTTTTTTTTTTTTTTTTCCGCAATAGAAATGTCTCCCCTTCTTTCTTGTTTCCTCCTTTAGTAGGTTTGTCTTCTACTCCATCCTTGATATGTGTTTTTTTTAATTTCTTTTTTGGTTTTCGATTTTATTTTCTAATGATCTTTCTATCTTTCTATTTGGAAAGACAATCATCTACCTAGATTTAGATATATGGTAGTTTTAGTATACCTAAATCTAGATCTGTGGTAATTTGAGTTATTTTTATATTTTTCTTTGTTAGTGTTGTGATTGTCCTCTAAATTTATATCATTTTTAATTCAGATCTAGAAAGATAGTTACTATAGTAGATCGGAATTTGCAGAATCTTCTTCAGTGAATCAATCAGAAGTATCAATTTAGATTGAGAATAATCAAAAAGAACTATGAAGCGTTATATTTTATCCTTCATAAAGTTTTTTTCTAAAATCATTGTCAGGGACTATCTGTGCTGTGAGATATTTGAAGGTTTTTTTTGTCTTCAAGTGTATGAATCGATTCCCTGATTCTCATTGTAAAATGTTATATATAACTTAATTTGCTATTGTTAGCCTTATTTGAGTATTAATGAAGTTGTTTTCCTTTTAAGAAAAAAATATTTAAATATTTAGTAAACTACAAATTATAATATATTTTTGGAATAATATTTTAGAAAATTTGTATAATAGAAGCAAATATTTATATAAGCATAGAAGGAAAGGAAAGGAAAAAAAAAAAAAAAAAGTTAATGTCACCTAGAATCCCAACTTTTTTCCATGGCTTACTTAGGTCCATGCTTTATTTTGTAGTATTTCGCTCTCTAAACTCATATTTTTTTGTTACATGTTAATCTCAGCATTTTTTCCATCCAAAACTTCGATTAAATAACACGTGCAAAGCACGTGCTCACTCTCCTGGGGAGTAGGACCAAGGAGTTGAAAAAAAAAATTAAAATAGAGAAGTCAGTAGTCGATCTCTCCATCACCATCATTTCTTAGTTTGTTCGTCTTCCTCTTTAATTTGATTATGAAAAAATCAAACTCATAGCGTTTCTTAATTCAAGAATTAGACGGTTCTAAAGCACAAAATTTTCGAACTGAGAGAGAGGGGTAAAGTTGAGAAATGGGGAAATGTTTTTTGAATCAAATTGAATCTCATCAATTAGGTTAAAGGTTTTAGATCTGAATATTGCAGATTGAGATGGCAGGAGAAAGTAGGGGTTTTCAGAGGAAGAAGATGGCATATATGACGAATAGAGGACTAGAGAAAAAGAAAAACACCATTATTCGGATCAACAAGATCTGAAAGGATGGTATTAGCCTGTATTTTCCACGGTGCCGCAAAAGTTTTTTTTTTTTTTTTTTTTGGTATATATAATTTTGGATGGGAGATATCGGTTTTCTTGTGTTTGGGGGTAGTTGGAATTTTGAGTTGGGTGAAATCTTTGGATTGAAACTCTAACGAATTTTGCTGTAAAACTATGATTCCAATGTGAATTATGATGACATGGGTCTTACTTATGGTTTATGGATAAATTAGTTGTGTTTATAAATATTTTTTGTTTGATTTGTTTAGAGTTAGTTTAACTCCCCAGTAGAGTTCTGCAGATAAACTAAAGATGGAGATATATGGTCCATGTGGAGACGATTTAGAGATGGAGATGGAGATGGAGATGGAGATGGAGGGATTAATTTTCTTTTTTATTTCACAGGTCCTGACCCTTTAGGAGATACAGCACCTGCTTTGCACGAGGTATTTAACGCCATTTTTGACAGAAAAGATGCCGAGGACTAATGTGTAAAAAAAAAAAAAAAAAAAAAAACAAACAAATTTGGAGAGTTAAATGCTAAAGAATAAAGAAAGATTGGGAACCCAGGTGATATTAACCGAAAAAAAAAAATAATAAAGAAAGGTTGAAGTGGCTTTTCAAAAAAAATAAAGGAAAGAGAAATAGAAAAGTAGAAGCGGCTCAGCTTTTTCTTTCGAAAAGAGAACAAAAATGCGTGGTGTTATTGTAATTACATGAAAATGGAAGGTGGAATGTTGAAGCTGGTGGATAATCATGCCACCGGTCGTTTCGCAGCACGTCAGATACCCTCGTCTTCTACACACCGTTTTAGGTACGGACTATTCCTTTGAACCTCTTATCCCACGCGCCTCAGAACACGTGAAACCACACATTTGTCACTTACCGACAAAAATTAAAAATATAGCTGCTGTTGATTAGACGATTTACATTTTTTACCCCGTTTCGAGTAAAAGTGCAAATTCAAATTGACACCTTTCTTAGACACCTCTTTTTAATTTTTTCCTTTTATAAAAAATTGACGTCTTCCAATTTTTTTTTTTTTTAAAAGAAGATAAATTTATCGTGTGGATGATTTCAATGATGTTAATATAACATATATATTTTTTTTTCAAGAATAATATGTTGGTCAAATGCAGCGGTTTCCCTTTTTTTGTCCAGAATATAATATAGACATGAAACGTCAATTCATTTTCATAGTTTTATTAAACCATTAATATAATATAATACCTCCTAGTCTCCTACTCGAATTTCTCTACACAATTCTTCGTTCTAATAATCAATGGTTTTCTATCCATCCATAGTTAAGGCTCACAAATAAGACTTTTCAAACTTTTCCATTTCATCACAATTTTCTTTTATAAAAAAAAATTAATAATATTACTGCACGGAATCCATGTCCCATTAATGTTCATAACTTTTCCATTAATGTTCATAATATTCTATCTAAAAATAGGTTTTTGATAGAATCGATGCCTTCAAAATTGAAAAAGGAAATTGCCTTGAGAATATCGTAAGAGGTGAAGCCCACGAACCCAACAGAGAGAGTGGGATTGTGGACAACGGACCCACGCTATTATTGTGAAATTGGAATATTATCGTTTTATTATTATTTTATTTTTTAATTTGAATACTTATTCCACAAGGCCTATGATTTACTTTATGATGGTCTTTGGCTATAAAATGGACCTTCCTCCTTACCCCAAATTATTTTCTCCTCTTTCTCCATTTGTCTCTGTAAATCCTCTCTTTGTTGTAACCTTCTCTTCTTCTTCTTCTTCTATTTTTTCTATCTGTGCAGACTGTTCTCTCGGAAATAAATAAATTAATTAATTAGTTTCGTCTCAAAGAAGTATGGGTGTGGCAGTTCTTAATCCTCACGATTGTCTCAAAGAGCCTCTCTATGACAAAACACTGTTCTCTCCTCCGATGAAACGCCCTCGAAACCCTAATCACCGTTCTGGCAACCGGGCCCCCCAGCCCAACCGGAGAAAACGGAGCCCGTCTCGGCCCAACAACTCCTCGCCGCCCCGGCCCAAACCCGCCGTCGAGAAGCCTAAACCCGCCGGAAACATCATCATGGGTCACGTGAAAATCCTGAAACGCGGCGAGGAGCTCAAGGAGAAGACGGCGTCCGAGCCGTCCCCGGCGCCAGTACCCGCCGTCAAGGAGAGTCTGGTCGGTGCAGATCTGGACTCGGCATGTATTCTGGGTCCAGATCCCGAGTCGGTTCGAACCCAGATCCGGGTCACCAAGTCGGACCGAGTTGCAGGGTTCTACGCTGGGCCATCATCGTGTATAGCGTCGCCGCCTCCGAGTTCTCTCCCTTTACCAGCCTTCTTCTCGAAGAAGAGCGTTGTCTCTATCAACGATGAAGCTACGAGCGCTTTGTTGAAAGCTTTGCGGCTAGATCTCGCTTGAGATTGCCCTGATCTGAAGTTTCGACGGCTAGATCTGCTCTGAATGGACGAGGATCTAGTCGTTCCACCGCCATGGATGCTAACCCTGTTGTTTGGGTGTTTAAGTTTGAGTTTTCTGACTCAGACCTTCCCTTATTTTTTCAACGGGAAGGTTGAGTTCAAAACTCTCGATCTTGTTCTCTATATTTTCTTATAATCAGTATTTGTTTTAGGTCTGTATAAATCCGGGTTAGGGAAAATTGTTACTAGTCTTTGTTGGGATGGTTTCTAAATTCTGGGTTTATAGCATAGATAGTTTGGTTTTTTTAAGTTATGGGTTAATTGTGTTTATTTTCTTAATTTGTATCGTTTTGGGTTTTAGTACTAGTAGTAGTAGTACATAGGTTGATTAAGGTATAGATAGATGTATCTGTACTTTTAATTGTGCGCCTTTGTATGCTAGTCATATCTATTAGCTTGAATTTAGTAGAAAGTAATCTATTTAGTATCGTTTTGGGTTTTAGTAGTAGTACACAGGTTGATTAAAGGTAAAGATAGAAGTATCTGTACTTTTAATTGTATGCCTTTGTATGCTCTCAAATTTAATGAGAAGTAATTTGTGTTTCTTATTTCACGTTGAACTATGAAGTGTGTTTATTGGGGAGGCAAACAATATTGATAGATTGGATGTATGTATTTATTGTTTATTCTGTAATGGGGTATGAAAACTTTTCCTCATCGTGAGGTATAAGTTCGTGCAATACGATTTATCGATCATCATTTCTGACCCCACATAAAATTGGTTGTAGCTAATATTGCAACACTAGATTGAACCTTTCTTTTTAAGAAAAAAAAACAAAAAAAAAAAAAAGCCGTTTGTCTACCTCTTCCTCTCTCCCTCTCTGTTAATGTCAAATCTCTTCTTCCTAATTTCACTTCTTGCCAATCTTATGCACTCATTCCCCTGCCTTTTCTCTCTTTAAATTATGTTAGTTTGAATTTATATGGAATTTCATGGTATTCTTTGCTAAATTTTTTGAGGAATCCGGGATTGATTTTTTTTTTTTTGTTTTAAATCTTGATAATCTGGATTTGAATACTTAGCGTGGTAGTAATCTGATATTTAGTGTGGGGATCCTAATTTTTACCCACTACAAAAATACATGGTTGAATTTCAGAGATGAAATGTATAAATTTTACCTCGCGGACCAGGCCAGTTCCAAAGGGTCATGAGTAGAATTTCCGAGTCGAAATGCTTGACCGTACTCCTTGTACTGAAATTCCAACCGAAAATATTCCTTTCTCATCCTTGGGTGAAATCATTGGGATATAGATCTTATGCGTGAGCTCGAATGCCGCCGCATTTCCTTGCCTTAAAATGAACGACCGGCCAGACCTGTATGATTGGGATTGAATGTTTCACGGCGAAATTCACTTCTGAATAGAATGTTTTTTAATTATCACGGTCCCTTAAATTTTCATTGTTTTGCTTCAGCAGCATTTCAATGTTGAAAAATTAATTTCGTGATTACAGTTGGTTCGTTGAGCACTAAGCAAGCAATCTTTCATTTCCAGTAGTTCTTTTTTTGGGTGTTAATCAAGTGTGCCATTCCCTATTTCCGTTTGGGCCCACTTGATTTCCTCTCATCCACATGTTCTAAATCGGAGGGTCAGAATTTTATGATCTCATGATGAGAGAAAAATGTTATACCCCTACGTTAGAAGCCTCCATTGTTTTCTGAGCTTTTTTTTTTTTTTTAATTGTCATAGAAATTTCACTTTAAAGGGGTAGCTATGCGGGTGGGACTATTCTATGATTTGAAATCTTCCGCGCTTCAACCTGTTACTTGTTTTCCATTCAAAGCTAGTTTCAAAACTATTTTAAGCAGTTTTAACTTTAGTGAAGAAATTGATGATAATTCTTGGCCTTATGTTTTGGTGATTGTTGTCGTTAATCCCTCCATTTGGTCTACTCTTACGTTTGTTCTAGATTTTTCAAGGTGCCTCATATTCAAGGGACATATTTGCTTGAGTTCCAGTGCTGATTATGAATTGAGTTTTAACGTGGTTCGCTGCTAATTTGTATAACCGCGACTTTTATATACCACAATTCGGTATGGTTGCGAACTTGACCAATCTTTGCTATGTGGGTTCGGAAATTTGTTGAAAACTAGTACTTATCATCAAAACATAAACTGGAAAGTTGGGGTTCTTTAGATGCTTGGTATGTTAGTGCGGTTTTTAGCCGTCTTTTAGTTATGACGAAAGGATCTCTAAGACTTAGACTTAAATGCAAAGACTAGTTGGCCAAAATTTAGGTGAGGTGTCAACACCTGATCCTAATTATAAACCAAATGTAAGACACCAGCTAGCGGAAGATGATTTATACAAAGGCAGACTGGTGTGTGGAATCTGGTTTATTGTATAGCTTAGTGTGTTGAGGTTGAAATTTGTAGAAACCGTAATGACCTAATTGCCATATTGGAATTTGACCAGAACAACAATTTTATTGTAGCCCATAAAACCCTTACTAGGGCTACGTACTGTTCCAATCAAAATTAAATACGGCACAGGATTTTAGAGCAGTAGTAAGAAATGGCCTTTATTTTTCAAAGACCCATTTAAAAAATGACCGTTTCTTACACCTATTTAACAAATGACCATAATTTTACTTTGATAAATAATTGTTTTTTAGTTGATCTATTTTTTTAATAAAATAAATCAATTTTTAAAAAATAAATCAACATATTTTAATATATTAAATATGAAACAGCTTTTAATAGTGTTTGAAAAAAAGACCATTTTGCAAATTTGATCCAAAATTCAGTTATTTGGCTAAAAAACTTAAGATTTTACGTGATTCAGCCTACATCATACATTATACTACAAATCCTCTTAAATTGAAATATTGAGCTGATTTTTTGGGGAAAAAAAATCTCGACTTGATTTGTGATTCAGCCTACATCATACATTACACTACAAATCCTCTTAAATTGAAATATTGAGCTGAATTTTTGGAAAAAAAAAATCTCGAATTGATTTAGAACAATATTGTTTTTGAAAAGTTTTTAGAAAATCACTTTTTGTAAATATTTAGAATAATACCATTTTTTCTTCAAAATTAGTACTTTTCGGTAATAGGTAACTAATTCGGTTACTTTGGGTAATCAACCTAGTTACTTGAAGTAACTAATCAAGTTACCTCAAGTAATTTGACAGTCAAAGTAATTTGACAGGCTACCTCAACTATCTCACTAACTAATAAAAAGAGGTATTTTTCTAATTAAATCTAGAATTTTTTAATTTTTTTTAAACTTTTATAGTAAAAAATCTAATTTCCTCCTTTTTAATGTAGGCGGGGGCGAAAGAGTTTTCTTATCAAATTTGGAAATAATGATTCTAGTTTACCGTACAATTACTGAGCTGCCATCCGAAATGTTTCACGCAAAATCATTTTACCAAGATTAATCAAGTGACAAGAACCCAAAGTTTTGTCCTCGCTATATTACGTACATCACAATGAGTTAATATAGTATAATATTTGAAAAGATCAAATTAGTGTCATTGAATATATATATATATATATACACACATTTTATCATTGAATATTTGAAGACAAAGCCAAAGAGAAACGCACCACCCAAAGGTTTGATTTCAACTGATCTTATTATTACCATATCTATGGTTTTGAAGGTTTGATTTTAATTAATGTTTATCATATTCCCATACCGATGGTTATATTATACATTCACATTAGCATAGATACTCATCAAGATACTATATACGTATATTTTATTATGTATGTATGATCATGTATTATTTGTCTATACACGTTCACAGTACTTTTGGTTAGATATTTTATTGATTTGTTTTGGATTAAAGTTTTTTTTTTCTCCTTAGATCCCTTTGTGTCGCAATAATGACAAATGGCGACGATCATGGATGCAATAATTCAAAGGATATCTAACCTTATTGGATAAATCTGATATGATTTATGCATTCAATTATGTTGTCGTCTGTTTTTTCCTATGCATAAATTAAAGATGGTTTATATTTTAATTTATTTTATTTGTTGAAACTTTCTAACAAATCTGTATACTATATGTCGTTACATCTCACCACACTTGATCAATTTATTGATTTCAATTTTTTCGCCGCCACACATTCACACACATTAGAAGCCTAGACCGATTGAACTAGTCAAAATTGGCTTATTATTATTAATTTTATTTTGTAAGTTAGAGGTAGAATGGTGGTAACCGTCTTCATCATGATGTGGAGGGTTCTACATGCAAATCCCTCCCCTCAAGTTAGGGTAAAACAAAAGATTATAATGGACATTTAAGGTATTATGTTTTGAACACCTATTGATTAATTATGTTGTAATTAATTTTTCATTTGTAATTTTATACCATCTTATTTTTTTTTTTATGGGATTTTGATCTAAGCAAATTTTAAATCATCGCATATTGAAAACTGATATCCTATTCAATGCAAGTACAATTGAATTAGATTTTAAAGAGATATTGGATTAGATTAGATGTACCTTTAAAAAATTAAACTTTTAACTGGATTAATTTTGTTGCGATCGATACTCGACCCCAGCGAACTCAGGTAATCATGTGATTACAAGTTTGAAAGAGATATGTATATATTGCATATTTCAATTCTCTCTTTAGCTTCTTTTTTTTTTTTTTGAAAGCACAATTCTCTCATTTATATGTATAAATATTTTTTAAAAAACTTCTTCTTTGACTCTTTATTAATGTGTGACGTGTCCATTCAGGATTTCCAGTCTCAAGACTTGTTTAGCAAAATCACTTTGGTCTATATCCTACTGTCACACATGATTTCAAGAGCTTATACGAGTTGATATTGTCATGGTCTGAATATTTGGAAGAGAAAAAGGAAATTAGGCCTTGACCGCATTTTTGGAAAAAAAAAAATTAGAAAATACGGTGGACTGTATTTTTTAAGATCTGGTATCCTGTTTATTAGAAAAATATCATTTTTTTAAAAATATTTAGACAATATAATTTTTAAAAATAATAACAGGTAATTGATAACCAGTTTTCAGAAATTAACAACTAATAATCAAAAATATTTATAACTGGTAACTAGTTTTCGGAAACTAGTAATTAGTGACCATTTTTAAAATAGTATTTTTCTAGAATTTTTTTTAAAGTGACATTTTTCTAATAGAAATCATACGAAAATTGGAAAGAAAAAAATAACATCCGTATTTTTTGTAATTGTTTTGGATTTTAAAAGGTAAAAATATTGAAAACCCAAGAGAAAATAACATAAATAGGACCAATTTGGGTTGAAAAGATTTTTTTGTTCATTTTTCTAAAATTGATATTTTAAAGATTGTCAAGAACTCTTGACCGTAGGTTAAGAGCTTCTTGATTAAAGAAAAACAATTATTTAGAACTTTTCATGGTCAATAAGTTTTTGACCATAGATCAAGACATTCTTGACACTTTTAAAAATATCATTTCGTTTTTGCAATATGCACAAAAAAAACTCATGGGAAATTGTAAATAATAATAATTTTAACTAAAATGATTATTTGAGGAGTGTTTTAAAAAATAACCTTTTTAGTAGTGTCTTAATATTTTATGACCCTATGTGGCGAAAGGTCACACAATTTGTGACTATCGATTAGTTTTAGAAAAATCATAATTTTATAATCACAAATTGTGTAACTCTTAATCGTACAATTCGATGATACTATTAGAATATCAATTTGAAACATATTACTAAAAAAGTCATTTTGTGCCAAACTACTACTACCTATGTCAATTTCCCAAAAGTCGCGTTGCCCAAATTAGTCCTCGTGTCCTTTTGTCTATTTGGAACGACTGGCACATGGGCTGAGAAACTTTATCCAGCACAAGGCCCAGCTTTTTTCTATTTAGAAGGAACTTATGAAGAAACAAGAAACCCAGTAAATGTGTTCAGTCGAGCAGTACAGTGAAAGAGTAACTACAATTGAATTCTATTATTAGAAAGAGTGCAAGTAAATATAAATGCATATACAAAAGTATTATTACTATTATCTATATGTCTTGGTGATTAGCAATTCCCTAGGACCCCTAATAATAACAGCTCAAGTTGGCACATTAATCCACGTACAGACTAACAATATCCCCGGTATGGATTCTTGTTAAAACTAGTTCGGTATAGTTTGGGAGACAAAATCAAAAGAGAATTTTAAGTGGAAAAAAGAAGAAGAGAGAACAATTATAGTATAACAAAATCTCTTCTAAATCATCTCATCATATCTGGCTGCATATTTGTGTTAGATCAATATAAGCATCTGTACAATTTAGTTTGCCATAACTAGTTGCTAGCAAAGCCCCTTTATTTCTGTTCCAGCTTTTAAATTGGGATGGATTGAGAATTGAAGTATACACCAATAGTATATCCTCAACAATTTGTCTCTGGTCTACCCACGGGAAAAAAAAAATATTATTTAAAAAAAATATCCTTACTATTTCTCTCTCAAAATACTTATATTGTCGTTTTTATAATAGAAAAATTTCTGTCATCGCTTTTAAAATAAGCTGAAGAGAGAGTGTCTTGATTTCCTTTGGTCTTTTCTCATCCTCCTCTATCCTCCCTTAGGGGAACGAGGGGTTTCTCCGTTTTTTTAAAATTTTTTAATAAATTCATATTTAGACATGGTTACAGTTCCACATTTGTGTAGTTTTCGTATCACTCGATCTTTGATCTATATGGATTTTTATTTCGTTTAGTAGATTTTGTATATGAGGTGTGGATTTTATTTAGTATTAGAATTATATTATTCTATCCGTCAAGAATGCAATCTAGTAGTAGGTAAAGGTAATTATTTACTAGTAGTAGAGATTTCAACAGAGCGAAACCAGTTTTGTGTATATCATCACCGTCCTCATTATTATTTTACTATATTATCCCCTGCATCATTCATCATTTAATTCGATATAGGGTAATTTAAGAGATCCCCATTAGGGATCGATTTCCCACGGGTGTATCGGAGTTCCCACATTGAATCGTCATCTTGAATTAATTGAACAATCCTATATTGGTCTAAATCTTTTGAAAGTCTAAATACATCGAAAAAAAATCTAAATTAAAGTTAATTTCGTTGAAAAATCCAATTTTAGTTCAAATCTATTAGAATTATAATTTAATAAAAGACTTCAATAACTAAAAAATATATTCAAATAAAGCGTTAACATATTAGAGTTGTCAAATATTTAATATTTAATATCAAAATCATATAGCATATCATTCCTTCAAAAAACTAATACAATCCTAAATACTTAAACTTAAACAATATCAGTATATGACTATATTATTAGATTTTTTTTGAACAAATCTAGTTGAATTATTATCATATAAAAAATAGAAATTAACTTATATATAATTGGGGTAGTGTCGGTGCGAGGTACTCAATCCCAATCCTGCTCGTTAAATATTAAATGGGAAATCCCCGCCCCGTGCCCTACAGCATCTATAGTGGTGAAAATCTGTCCTATTTGGGCATGTGCACTATGGTGCTCCATCTCATTCAGTGAAATTAAAATTCTTAGTCTTTGATCCTTATTATCTTTTTCTCTTAGAGAATTATAGTAACTCACAATCTTATTGTTATTGTGTTTATGATATATTTTTCATCTCTTTTATTTGAGATGTTTGAAACTGTAATCCTATGTGTTTATACTGTAATTGAAGTATTTTAGATTTTATTAATATTATTGCATTGAGGAGCTATTTTTATCCAAAAAAAAACAATAACAAGTTTGCCTCCGGGCTGTGTGGCTCAATATCTGATGAAATTGCAACTTTTTATTGTTTTTATTTTAAATATATAACACATCGATTTTTGATTTGATATAGCCTCAAAGCAATTTGATTGAATGCTAAATTTAAGAGGGGACTTTATTAGTTTACATATATTTTTTCAATTCATGAAACCCAATTATTGTTCGAAAGTGCAACATTAGGTCCAACATTTGTTTGGGGTTCACCTACTGCAATTTAAACCAATGAATTGCCTTCACCTACTAGATTTATGATACTTCCCTTTGCACTGATTTCATGATAACACAAACCCTGTATCTATGTCCAATATCTTATTTTATTTTATCTTTTTAAAAAATAAAAAAACTTTGTCACATAGTTATGTTATGCAACCAGTAATATTCTCCCGAAATTTCATCATGCCTTTTATTGGGTAAAATTTTTTTTTTAGTTGTGGTATTTTCCAAGTTGTAACTAGGCCAGAAATTTTTGAATTTTTCTGTTGGCTTTTATGCTGGAAATATCCGAGTATGGATCCTTGTACATGCAGCTATCTGATTCATTTGGTTCTTTCTATAACTTATTTTGTCCATTGTGGATTTTTAGTGACTCGAGTAAGCAAAAGAAGTCCTAATATTTAGCATATTCCTCTTTAGGGCACTTATTTCTTCCACTGTTAATAATGATGTAATGAGTTCTTCTGATCAATGATATATTAGCAGTTTGGTTTTTGCCAAAAAAAAAAAAAAAAAGTACCTCGAGGTAGGAATTTAAAAGATAAACAAAATAATCATTGCTAACATTTCTTTTCATCTTTTTTAAAGTGTTCTTCGAGAGAATTAAATTGATAACCTACTAAATTTAGCTACAATAGGAATATAAGTTTCTAAAAAAAATAGAAATATCCCTCGAGATACAACCTCAATCACTCCATCCTCAAGAAGAGTGTGGACTACCTTATTTTTATTACAAGAAATATAATTGCATACGTCAGATCTCACTAATTGAAAATAATTCTTCAAAACATCCATCAACAAACATCACAGCAAAATTCTCATTCAAGGTATTCAGTAGTATACGCCACAATAGACCTCTCTTGATGATATCCATCAGTAAATACTATTGTAGTCCCGTTTTAGACATTATTTACAAACTCAAAATTATCCAACTCAGCGACTCCAAAAAGAGATATTAAGACGATGATATGTTCTAATTCTGGCTTCCAAGAGTAATAACACCACCACAAAAAAAAATAATAAAATACCTCTCTATATCTGGATTAAAATGATAAAATACAAAAAAATACCTAAAACACTCCATATCATATAACTACCTTCACAAATGGAAGGAATTATTTGGAAAAAAACATATCAAAAATAAAAACTAAAAAAATGAAACTTATACTAGAGAGAGGAAAGGCACCTATTACTAAAAGAGGAGATGAGCGGCTTGTCGTAGCAGAGAAATGATTGTCCGACTTCATTGAACTTATACGAGTCTGGTATATTAGGATTTTTAGTAGACTCACATAAGTCCAATGATTTTTGCGACTCACATGAGTAAAACATATAATTTTTGATATTGTTAATATTTCTAAACAATTAAATTTTGATAATATTCTATTGGGATATTTAACTTATTTATTGTTGGACTCTAGTGAGTTATTTTCTTTTATTTTTTATTAGAAAAAAATGGACTCTAATGAGTTTTCACGCAGTGTATTGGGTTTTATCACAAAAGTTTCCTAATATGAAGAATTTGTCCACAGCTAAATAAAAATTTACCCAGTAAAAGGCATGATGAAATTTCGGGAGAATATTACTGGTTGCATAACATAACTATGTGACAAAGTTTTTTTTATTTTTTAAAAAGATAGAAAGGAAAATAACTCACTAGAGTCCAGCAATAAATAAGTTAAATATTCCAATAGAATATTATCAAAATTTAATTGTTTAGAAATATTAACAATGTCAAAAATTATATATTTTACTTATGTGAGTCTCGCAAAAATCATTGGAATCCATTTTTTTCTACTAAAAAAAGGGATATTTAACTTATTTATTGCTGGAATCTAGTGAGTTCTTTTCTTTTCTTTTTTAGTAGAAAAAAAATGGACTCTAATGAGTTATCACGCAGTATATTAGGTTTTATAACAAAAGTTTCCTAATATGAAGACGGGCAAAAATCATAGGTTTTACTTATATGAATCTGGTATACGAAATTTGTCATATATTTGTATTGTTATCTATGTGTTTTTTTAAAATGTAGAATTAGACTGCTGTCATGCGTTGAATTCCGTCAAAACCGATATATATTATATCAAATTTCATGATTAACTTACTCGACTGGTTTCTTCACTTTCTTACGAGCAAGTTGGCTATTAGTTTGCTACATAAAAAACAAACAAAAGAGAACAAAAGCATGATGAATTGGAGCCTAAATGTCCCCTTATTGTCGCACATAAATTAAAATTTTAGTCACCTCAAAAAAAAAATTAAGAATATTTTTTAAAGGAAAATTTTGTGACTATTTATCACTATATCATTTAGGCATTTACATAACAATAAGAGTATTTATAAGAAATGACTTTTTTTTCATATCAATTTAGAAAATGATCTTTTTCTATACCTATTTAATAAGTGATCATTTTATAATTTTATTCTGATAAATAGTTGTTTTTTAGTTGATTTATTTTTTATAAAGTAAATCAATTTTTGAAAAAATAAATTAATATATTTTAATATACTAAATACGAAAACAGTCAATTTTTTAAATAATTTTTAAAATTTTTCTGTTTTTTAACAGTGCTTGAAAAATAATTATTTTATAAATTATGATTCAAAATTCTTCTATAGCTAAAAGGCCCTTAGAATTAGTCATTTGTTGCTACTTCATGTTTTTTTTAACCTTTTTTGTATGAATTTGTCTCATTATTTTTAATTTTATACTCATTGGCCCGTTAAGTAACGAAATAATTTTTCTTTTGTCTTCTCATTTTTGGTGTGTACTCAAGTACGCTAAAAGGCAATATAGTTCCTATTTTTCCCTCAATACTTACACCATTAGAAAACCAATAAATGTCCATATTATTTCTTTTTCTTTTTCTTTTTTTGTATTCATCTATAAATTGCTGCATTTTATGGTTTTTTTTTTTATTTTTGAAAGGAAAAATTGGTTATATTAAAAAACAGAAGAAACTTCAAGCATTGCATCATGGGCTATACACGGAGGAGTTTCCTCTAGCCAAACAAAGCTAATAGGGGAATTCAAAGCAAAGGAAGCTAGGATATGAGCAATCTTATTCCTCTCTCTAGAAACAAATTTGCAAATGACATTTCCTAGCGTACAAAGATTAGAGACAATATCTAAAATCAGAGGTCCATCAAGAGAGAGGGGAGCGATGGAGTGGACTGCTGAAATCATGTTCTTGGTGTCACTCTCAAGCTTGGACACAACTAAGCTGTGCCAGAGCACAAATTTGATGCCTTCGCAGATGGCCATGCACTTTGCTATATGAGGTGTGAAGTGAGTGAGAGCTCTAATAGCAGCAGCACCTCAAACATGGCTAGGAGATCACGGATAATCAATCCAAGACCACTAGCCCCATGAACTTCATCAACCGCAATGTCAACATTGAGTTTTAACTCTCCAAATGGAGGAGGAGACCAGCAGGAAGAGATGGATGTAGGACTGGGAGAGGATACCTATATCGGAGTTGAATTCTTAGACTCAGAGAGCCAGGATTCAACGGCTTTTAGAATGTAAGGCACAAGTCGGGCATGCTTACTGTGAATTGTGTTATTCTGCTCTTTCCAAAGGAACCAAAGAAATACACACATGGTCTCTAAGTCAAGCTTAGAGATTCCCTCCCTTATATCAAGATGAAGCTAGCTAATCAAAACACCACTAAAGATAAAGGATTGCCAAACTTTCCTGAGAGATGGACTATACACAAAGGCATAGAGAGTTGTTTCATCCTGAGATCTGCACCGAAGGCAGATAGGGAAACAAGAGACCCCTCAAAGGCTGTATGGATTATATCATAGAAGGCCCTCTAAACATAAATTTTGACTTTGTTCGGGATTTTCAGGTTCCGCATAAGCTTCCACCATTTAGTTAGATTCATATTGTCTAAGGAGGAAGCGTTGCCTCTGTTTTCCATTATATCTTTATATCCCGACTTCACTAAATAGGTGCCATTATCATTGTAGTGACAGACCAGGACATCTGCTAGATGACCATAACTTAAAGGAATATTGTGGATGTGAGAAGAATCAACCTGCCAAGAAAGAAATCGAGAATTCTAACCACCCAACGGAGAAAGAAGTTCTGATACCAGCGTGTTTCTAGAGGTGTCTGATGGTGTACTGATTGGCTTAAAACGAGAAGGCCTCAGAAGCCACAAGTCATGGAAGACACGTATCGAAGATCCATTTCTAACATGCAACCTTAGACCAAGCTTCAATGTCTCCCTACTCCACAAGATGCTTTGCCAAAAAGTGCTGCTGCCAGCTTTTGGGGAGGCTTCTAGAAAAGAGCTAAGCCTAAAATATTTGTCTTTCAGCAAATAGCCAATGAAGGAGTTTGGATTGGAAATCAGCTACCAAGCTTGTTTGGCAAGAAGAGCCTGGTTAAAGCTAATCAAATCTTTAAAGCCCAAACCCTCTTCTATCTTTTCCTTACAAAGTTTTTCCAAGTGCCACCAATGCAATCTTTTTTTTTTCATTCCCACCAGAATTGGGCAATAAGAGCTTGGAGCTCGTTGGAAATAGAAACTAGAAGTTTGAAGATACTTATAGCATACATTGGAATAGACTGGATAATTGCCTTGATAAGAATTTTTTTGCCACTAAAAGAGAAAAGTTGTAATTTTGCAGACACAACTACTTGATAGACAAAACAACCGCTCATTTGTTCTGCCCCATAAAACTAGGTAACCCGAGGTACTTATCATGAGATTGAGCTAGGTTTAACCCTAGAGCTTGCTGGATGTCCTCTCTTGAATTTATTCCAACATTAGGACTGAAAGAAAAAGCTGATTTTTGGAAATTGAAGGATTGCCCTGAGGATTCTTTGTAAGCAGCCAAAATATCTTTGATTATGGAGACCTTATTTAAATTAGCCCTACAAAAAAAAGGCTATCATTCACAAAAAAAATAAGTGGGAAAATTTCAGACCTATCTTAGAGCAAGATATCCCTATAATCAGACCATTGTCTTCAGTTAAGCGGAGACAGGAGGAAAGGCCTTCTGCACAAACAAGGAATAGATAAGAGGAGATAAGGGGAAAGAGAATAGCCTTATCTTAATCCTCTTTGTAGAATGATCTGTCCATAAGCTTTACCATTCACCATAAAAGAAAACTTTGGCAAAGAAATACAGTTCATGACAATTGAGACCCACTGATCTTGAAAACCCATTTTCTTAAGCATCGGTTCAAGAAAGCACTATTCTACACGATCATATGCCTTACTCATATCAAGTTTAAGAGCAGTCTAGCCATTTCGACTGCCTATTTTCTTTCGTAATGAATTTGTAGCTTCGAAAGCAACAATGATATTATCTATGATGAGGCATCCTGACACAAAGGCACTTTAGGATTTGTTAATAAGAAATGAGGACATGTTTAAGTCTATTTGCAATTACCTTGGTGATGATCTTGTAGATTACGTTACAAAGACTAATTGGGTAATAGTCTACCACCCTTTTAGGCTCTTTAGCTTTTGGAATCAGCACAACATTAGTCTCATTCAGGGTGCCAGCCGACTGTTCACCTTTCAACACTTTCTGATAAACTCGGACAACCGAATCACTGACATTGTCCCAATATTTCTAGTAAAAGACTGTATGGAAGCCATCTGGTCCAAGAGCTTTGGAGGGGCCTATATTGAACACTATATCCTTAATCTCATCATGGGAATAAGGGACTTGAAGGAAGATAATCATTTATGATGACACTTTCTTATTCACCCGAGAGATCACTTTGTTCATTCCTTCCATGGTAGGCTGGTTTGTAGAGAAAATCCTATGGAAATATTGCTCGATAATCCTAGTTATGTCATTCGGATCCTCACACCAGTTGCCTCCTTTGTCTTTGAGGCCAGTAATGGAATTTTTATTTCGTTGTTGAGAGGCTTTGGTATGGAAAAATCTTCTGTTCTTATTGCCTACATGTAACCAGTCTACATGAGAATATTCGCGCTAATACTCTTCCTTAAGCAAGATCGGTCAGTCCTTCTCTTTTTCCAAATAGTGAATGTGGTTCCAATCCCTAGTGGATCTTCCTCCCTCATAGGCTTTTTTAAGTTTTTTATTCACCAACTACATCTTCCTTGGAATATTTCCGAAAGTTACTTTTCCCTAAGATTGTAACCGGTTAGAGCAAAATTCAAGAGCGATTATGAAAGAATTTGTATCTTCGTGGGCTAAAGAGTCGAATCAAGAATCCCAGATTAAATTGCGGCAAGTTTCTTTTTTAGTCCAGAATGGCTCAAAACAGAAAGTTCTGACTCTTGTTGTGCCATGAGCATAACCCAAACCAGACTCATCTAAAATAAGTTGGATTGCTCTTTGATCACTTCCCTAGAAATCATGAATACAAACACGAAAATTCAGGCATAGTGACTTCTATTCCCGGTTGGCCACAAAAGTGTTCAGCCTTTCTTGGATGTTTTCATTATCGTCACGTTGATTATCCTATGTGAACTTTGCCCTTGAATACCCTAGATCTTCAAGGCCGCAATTCATTAAAACTCCATGAAAAGCTAGCATATCTGCATTAGCCCTATAGTTTTTTCCAAGTTTTTCATTCCAAAAAAGGATTTCATTAAAGTCTCCCCCACAAACCCAGGGTATATTTGAGATATGTATTAAGACGCCTTAGTATCTCCCAAGTGTGATGTTTTTGCTGCTGGATAGAGAGCCTATATATCCCAGTGAAGTACCATTTAAAACCTGGCTTAAGAGAAACAAAAGTATCAATATGATGGTTTGAGTAACTCAGAATTGAAACATCGCAACAATTTTGAAAAACAAAGCTATGCATCCACTTCTCCCCACACTATCCACAACCAAACCATTAACAAAACTAATCTTATGTTGCAACATCTTTGCACCGCACCCTTACTCCATAACTTTGTTTCAGAGATGAAGATAAGAGTGGGGAAATGATACCTGATCTGACTATATAGTCTGCCCAATGCTTGTGGACTCCCTAATCCTTGAGCATTCCATACGAAGAGACTCATCGGACGTGGTGGGATTGCTGAACAATCTATGCCGATCTAGAGATGTTTGAAACATCTCTCAAGGTCTATCTTTTTACGACTTTAGTTTCCTTTGCCTCGGTGTTTTCATTTGTTTTCCTCTTAGTAGAAGCTGCACATCTGGCTTCTTTAGGCCCAATGGATTTATACTTGTTTATGGCCATTTTCTTTATGTTTTCCATACTTGATCCAATCTCATGCAAGGTCCTAAGAGTAAAAGGACCTAACCCAGTAAAAGAAAGAACATGTAGACTGTATGGGCTTTTAGTATTTACCTAGAGTAAATGAGCTGTATTCAACTTGTTGTCCGACCTAGGCCCATTAGGGGTTGTGTTTGGAATGCCTTTAAAGCTTATACTAACTTAATTCGCTACAATATTCTGTGTTTATTGAGTCACATGAGTTGGTCGACTCTGCCTCCACAGTGACTTTATGGCCATCAGCCTTAGAATTAGCTAAATTTTGAATTCGCATGCTAGTTTGATTTTCCATCCAAAAAGAGGATTTTTTTAGTGCTCTACTTTTGTATTTCATCTACTTTATATGTGGGTAAGAGTGGTTCTACTTTTTCCAGAGAGGCAATAAGAAAAGGTGGGTTTTAAGGCCCAGAGCTAGACTACTTCTCTCCAGTTGGTAATTTCAAGCCTTAGATCTAGGAAATCAACTAAGGAATAGTAGAGACTACTGGTAGGGAGGGGTATATAGTGTCTCCCTCATTCTCGCTGCTTGACACCACTAGACTGCCATTGGGACGTATTACAATGTTGTAATCTTTGTCCCATGGCCTTGTAACTAGACCGGGTTTTGGATGTCGAGTTATCAGCGTACGACTCGACCGAGGCTTTTGGTTACGATGATATAATTTTGTCTCTTGTAGTCAAACTACCTTTTATGGTTAAACAAATGAAATTAATGAAGAGACGTAAAATATCATTTTTAAAAAATTAAAAAAAAAAGCCACATTAAATATTAATTTTGTTTTTATTTATTGATTGGTGTCATCAAATATTTTTGAAAGTCCCGTTCTAAAAAATGGCATAATTTCATGTCCAAAATAAGTACTATACATTAAACTAGAATTGTAATAACTATGTCAAAAAAATTATATATAATGCATCGAAAACATCAAGCTCTGTGTCAAAAATAATAAAAATATTTATGATTTTTTAATTATTAATAGCCTTTTAAATGAGAAAAGACTATTCAGACCTTTCTTTTATAGTTTTTTTTTTTAAAATGGAGTTTAACTAATGACCACATACTACTAAAAATAGAACCAACGAAGTCACTTAAATCACTTATTTTTTAAAGAAAGTGACATAGTTGAATTCTCATATCATATCATTTAAAAACAACGTGATTGTAGGCTCTACCACATCGTTTATGTAACAAACGATGTAGACATACTACCTCACTTCTGCAGAAAGCAACATGGTAGGAGCACGTACTACATCGCTTATGCAACGGGCAACGTAGTTGGGGGCATGTACCATGTTACTTTGTAGAAAGTGACGTGGTATATTATTTTATTTAATACCACCTCACTTTTTGCAAAAGTAACGTGGTAAGGGGCTTATACTAGCCACTTCATCGATCTGCACTCATAAAAAAATACTTCTTTCACGACCATCCATTCAAAACCATCAATCCCACCAAATCGTCCCTCAACCCCAATGAGAACAAACTCAAAATTTTCAATACCTTCTCATTCAAACTCTACCAATTTCAAATTTTAGGTACCTCTCTCTCATATTTCAACTTCTTTAATTTTTAGATCTTTAAAAATTTATGTAATAGTCTTTTTTGATTTTTTAGGTGCAGATTCTTGAGGATCTGACCATCATCAATAATGCTGGGGCGTGAAAAGGGAGGCAAAGAAGGAGCAAAGTGACACCGTAAGGATTTGAATAATAGATCACAAAGTCAGTAATTTGGCATTTGGCTCCTGGATGTAGTGCGAGGTTCGTATATTATTAGTATGATCTACAAGGAGACCTGTGGGGGTGGTTAAGTTTTTTTAGAATACTATAACCTACACCAACCAAGCACGCCGAAGGAGAAAGACGACACATACGACGTTGCTTCCTAGAAGAGTGACGTGATACCTCTCAAAAACGATGTGGTAAGACCCTAATAATTGATAATTTGTGGCTTACCACGTCACTTTCTATATAGGCAACGTGGTAAGCCAACATACCGCGTCGCTTTTAACACAAACGATGTAGTAGGCCAACATACCACGTCGCTTTAAAAGCGATGTGCTATGACGTGGGGCTACCATATCACTCGTTTCTATGTCACTTATGAAGCGACGTGGTTTCTCTACCATGTCGCCTTATAAGTGACGTGGGAAATATTTTTTGTAGTAATGACAATTTATTACAAATAAAGAAAAATAACTTACGCATCTTGAGAGTCGAATTTCGGACCAACTACCTAATCCTCATCTAACCTCACCCCACCTCACCCACTAAACTAGCCCCAGTGAACTCATTCAAGCCTTCCTTTTTAATGGTCTTCTAATACGGTTGGGTAAAAGAGAAATAATTTTATCATTAGAAAGTAATTGGGTAGAAAATGAAAAATGAGAGGGTAAAATAATTGATTGTTATTTACATAATAGATCCCCATGTCATTTTTTAATATAAGTCCAATGAATTATCCCAATTGTGGTTTTCTGACTTTCTGTTTTTCATTTTTTTTCAAATAACAGTAAAAAATTGGGTTTTTTTAGTAGATCTCCATGTATGATTTGGAAAGGATTCGTGGCTAGCTATCTAACTTAAAGTTGGATAGCATAAGCATAGCCCTAANGGAAACTTTTGTTAGCCATCAGTTATCTCTAAAATTGTTGTCTTCCACAAAAAAATCCCTGCAACATCATACAGGAAGAAATTTATGTGTACAACATAGAAAAAAGGTACACTTTGTAATCAAATGACAAACGGTTTTTAAATAAATAGGGGGCTAATTACAAATATACACCTATAATTTTCCTCTTAAAAAGTATTTCTGCAGCATAGAATAGCAAACAGGAGGTTTCAATTCTATTCCTAAAACATATAATTATATGCAAAAAATATATATATATTTGAAGAAAATACTTTTCTTTATTGTTTTGAAACATAAACTATATATAAAAAACTTCAAAATCAATAGAAAGTTAACGCCAAAAAATCCAAAATTCAAAACACAAAATAGCTTTATATTAACTTAAAAAGTTGTTTGGAAAAAGCTTCTATCCCAAAACACTCTATGAAGGTGGCAATTCATCAGTTAATTAAATTATTTTATCATTACTAGAAATCGAAAGCTTAGATTACAATATAAAAAGGTGAATGTAGAGGCTTGAATTTTCAAAATAAAAGACTAAGGATATATTTGTAATTCATGACTTGACAAACAAGAGTACTCATTTTAACCCAAAGTGAAAGGCATATAATTCAGTAACATAACACGATAACAGAGCTCTATTAATAAAGTCGTACATTTGAAAAAAAAATTAAATGAAAAAGAAGATATTTACTTCATCATCTAAAATTCTCAAGTCTCAACTACTTAATAATAATTTGCCTTTGCTGTTTTTTTCTTTTTCTTTTAGTACAAGAAAGATCTATATACACACATGTAATTTTCACCTCTACCTCATCCTTAATTAAATATTTTGAAATGTGTTATTGCCGAAAGCCAAAGCTCACGGACGCTCCCGTCTCCTAATCTAATCATACTTCTCGCGCGTGTCTAGTTCACCTGGCACGTGCTGCGGAGGGACGGCCATTTCTTGCTACACACGAATATTGTAGCGCGCGTGCAATCCACGCCGGTCACAAAATTCTCAGTTCTCATCCATACGGGAAGAAGACCGTCACGTTTTGATTCTTGCATTGAAAAAGTGCCCAAACGACCATCTCAAATCTCGACTTTAAAACCCAAAAAAAAATTAAAAAAAAAAACCATCTACATTCTACAGTCTTTGACCAACTTCTTACGCATTATTTTGGGACATTGTCACCATAGTTTCTAGGTAAGGTACTTGTTATTTCACTAATATACTCAATCACTACAAAAATAAATGGAAAACAAAACTATTAGAATAGATTTCACATATAAAATTATTAACAAACTTATAAGTAAAAATTAATCCCAAAATAAAAAATTGAAATACCAAAAGTTACTCTCAACCTAATTTTCTAAATTCATTTTCACAATCATATGATTATCTCGCTGAAAATTAAAATAGTGTCTTTTGTTTTTTTTTTTTAAAATGGGGATGAAGTGTGGCATTTCACAAATCCACAATTTAGCTTGTCAACAATTGAACCCAAAAAAAAATTGAAAATATAAGGGATTTAGGCTTTTCAGCTAGTCCCATTAAAAAAAAATAATTTTTGACATTTTTTTTCCTATTGATGAAACTATTAAAATCATACATGGTTTATTCTCTCCTACAAAGTAGCTATAGCCAAGTACTTTTTTTTTTTTTCTTTCTGATTTAGTTTAATTTTATTTATTTATTTTTTTTGGAGAAAGTTTAGATAATGCACTATAAACCTCATCCATGCATTATCATTTGAATTGCAATTATCATTTAAATTTGCAGATAAGAATAAATCATGTCAAGATATATACCCCAGCTCAGTCAAGACACTGAAATTATATTTTTTATTGGTCAAACACTTTAGAAAATTGGTCATTAATTAAGGGCTGAGTTTATTGACAATATTAGTGAATGCTCTAGGGTTCCACTTGTACTATTGCCTATGGGAATCTCTTTGCCATCTAAAGAATAATCCCCTTTAAATCATACCGATTATATCTTAACTATCGAGACCACAGTTTTCGCAATGGAGTACTCTTACTTTTTGGGGTTGTAAGTCCCACCAATTAAACTCCGGAGCCATAAATTATTTACGCCTTTATATTCATCACAAAGATAAAAGTAAATATTACCAGCTAATTAGTAAGGAGTTACTCTGATCAACATACCCCAGGCAATAAATAATTCGTATATAACCAACCAAACCAATGTTGACTTTTCCGTAATTGTTGTTCGGTAGCGGTGGTAACGACTAACACACACCGCTTAGCAACCTCCTATACGTGGTTTTCTCTCTCTCTCTCAAACCGAGTATGTGATTTCCCTCCGCCAACCATCATTTCTCCTGCAGCAGCTCCTTCTCAGTCCTTCCACTGCAAGTGCCTTATCGGGGACCCTTCTCCGGTAATTTTCCTTCTACGTCTAAATTTAATTTATGGTAGTCTTAATACACTTAAATTTGTTTATGTAGTTTTCGGTTTTATCTATGGTGGTGTGTAGTTCACGTAGATTTAGATCTATGATCACGTTTTCATTTAGATCTAATTTAGAGTAATTTATTCACATTTTCATTCAGATCTAATTTAGAGTAGTTTTTACTATCCGATGATTCTTTAACGTGAAATAAGAATCACTAATAACGAATGTTGAGTGGAAGATCACAACGAGCTAATAGCTGAGACGTACAACAATAGTGATCTACATAAATCCTCTTCTCCTAGGTCGATTTCACCAAAATCCTAGTGTCCGAATTTCTTCTGAAAATTTAAGTGTGCTTTATAATCAAAAACCCTTTATGATTATTGTATTATCTTCTTATTTGTAACGAAAATATTTCTCCTTAAAAAAAAAAGGGAAACATGTTGCTATTATAAGAGTAATATTTGTTGTTACATGTACATGTTTTTTATTTTGGCTGAGATTGTTGTTTTATGTTTTAAGCTTAATTAATTAATATCAATCACTAATATTGGTTAAAGTTCTAAAATTCTCTATCATAGCCCTTAATTCTGTTGTTCGGATTCACAAGATTCTCAACTAAATGGACAGCTGTGATTCATCAAATGCGTTAAATATAAGTATAAGAGCAGTACTAGGATTATTCTAAATTTTTTTTTTAGCCTCACTCCGTGAACTCGGTTAAAATATACCACATTACAATAATATTATAAAGAAAATAATAAAATTCACTTACATGAGGGGAAAAGAAAGTGAATTTAGTGTTCATTTAGTACTTTATTTGGTAAAAAAATGGGTGGACAAGAGATAAAATCCACTATATGGTCAGAAGGATGGAGAGGAGACGGAGGGGTTAGGCCTCCCCTGTGTTGGGGCTTCTCTGCTTCTGGAATTGATAAAGTGCTAACCAAAATCAATCCCTCCCCTTTGAACGTATCAGAAGGAAGAGTAACCAACATAGTGAATAATTGACAAATTTACCTTTTTAAGAGAAGTTACTACAAAATATAGATAAGTATAATAAACTCGTAAATAAAGAGTACTAATCAAATAGATATATTTTTTTAAACCTACCAAAGATATATTTAGCTTATAAAAATTTATTATGTATATTTTTTTATTATAAAAAATAAAAAATATTAATATTAATAATACACTTATTTTTATACACTTCATTGCGATTTTAGATTGATATAACCTTCTAAAAATTTCAGTTTTTTTTTCTTCCTTTTATCCTGGACTCGATGTAGCTTCGAAGTGCAGAACGGTGCTCGTTAATCGGTTCATGCGGAGCCCTAGAGAACTAGAAGAAGGCGAAACGAAACTCAAAAAGGCACACCCCTCAATTGAAACGTGTCAGTGCCACGCGGACTTGTGGGTCCCAACGTAGACAACCCTAAAAAACGAAAAATTTGAGAGAAAAGGGGAAAAAGAAATAGAAAGAAAAAGAGTCAGACTCCCGTAGGCCCCACTTAGACCCACCAAACCTCAACAAACAACGAAGAAAAGAAAAAACGAATAACTGGAATCTACTCCAACTTCACCACCACACAAAAAATACCACCTCTACCCCCTCATAATTAATTAATTATTTATTTATTTAAATAAATCGTGAAAAATATATAAATATCCACATTTATAGTACCCGATTTTGTGTCATTCTGTATTTTTCAACTTCTCTCTCCCCTCATTCATCCGCCACCCTCTTTTCTTCTTCTTCTCTCTAAAAACCCAGACCCACTTTCTCTCTCTCTTCTTTGGGAGCTTGTTAGAGATGATGGTGAAAGACGACTGGATGCGAGCGGCCATGTCGAACGACACGCTCGTGGTGGAGCTACTGGTTCGGCTCAAGCACTCTCAGGCGGCGCGGCGTCTCAAATCTCCACCACCACCTCCTCTTCGGACGCAGATGCTTCCGCTGACTTGGAGTGTAAGGCTTCCGAGGTCCAGAGCTCTCAGGTGCGACGGCGGCGCCACCGTTTCGCAGAGGAAACAGGCCGATTCCACCAGATGCAGCCCTACTACGCCTCTTTCGTGGAGCGGCGCCGCTTCCCCTTCCGCCGCCACCGGCGATGGCGATGGCTTCGAAGAGTCCAGCCGCCCCTCCAACTGCTCTCCTTCTCACTCCAGATCCAAGGTTCTACTCTCTACCTCTGGCTCTCTCTCCTACCTTTCTCTCTCCACAGTTCCTTTTGGTGACGATGTGTTAGATTTACGGGTACCGAACCAGAGCTTCACCTCCATCTCGACTTCTTTTTGTTTTGGTTTGGGTTGACCTGAATGGGTGCATCAACAGCTAGAGCTAGTACTTGTTGAAGCCGTTTCAGATGTTGATTTTTTTCCCCTTTTTTCGTGTTTGTGTGTACGCACCGGCGAGACATTCTTGCCCTCGAGAGCTGGTTCTCTACCTTTCTGTGACCATTTTGCCCATGCTCGAGGACTCTATTTACTTTCTTGTCTTTTTTTTTAAAATTATTTTGTTGAGTTTTTCAGTTGCCAAAGCCCGTGTCTCCGTTTTTAGATCAGGGCAACTTGTCGTGCTTAATCTGGCGATGTAACCCTCCCGTCAGATGCGACAAGGGCGAATCTGTCTTTTTGTGCCAGCCCTTTCGATTTTGTCCTTGTGGATAATTAAAACGCTCCGTCGCCGGACAGTGGTGGTTAAAATGTCGTGAATTTCGGGTTCGTTATTTTATTTTTTTAAAAAAATTACAACAGTGTCTTTTTTTCTTTTTCTTTTTTTTTTTTAAGGAAAAATATTTTGGTGACCAAAATGCCCCCGCCTACATCGTGATACTGGTTTCACGTGATGTCAGCAGATTGTAAGCTCTTCACGTTTTCTTCTCGCCCCTTTTCCCGGTCGCCTGTCATTCTTGGTTTCGCGTTTTTTGATTTTACCGAGATACCCCTTCACATACTGAAAGAAGGCACGCAAAGGAGGGGACGGGCAGTTACGTCAGAAGAAAAAACTTGTTATTGTGCGAGTCCACCCTTTCGTCTCATTGCATCTCAGAGTCAGAACCCCGAAACTTCCCCTTCACGATCTCTTTTTTTTTTTTTACAAAAAAATAAAATAAAATCGTTTTTGACGAAATTATCCATCAATCCTAGTCAAAAGTTTCAATTCGGCCAAAGGGTGTTTCGGTCATAAATGGAGCCGATGCGGGTCCTTTCCCAAAAAAAGTTGGGTGGGTCCCAAGGAGCGAAGCGGACGTGGATCAGGTGGGGGAGAAGGGTTTGGCTTCAAGTGCGGGAATGGGTCTGCGTTGTGTCGTTCGTGGGAGTTGCTTTGCTTTGCTTCTTTTTGGGCTTTCGTTGTGTGGGAGAAATTCGATGCGCGCGGGCGTACCGAACTTTATGTGATGGACCTTTGTCTATGACCTTTTTCGTCACTTTTTAGCAAAGCCTCCTTGAACATATCAATATACCCCCTTCCATTTTCCGGGTCGACTGTGGACCGTCGATTCGGAGATTTTTTTTTTTTTTTTTACCTTGGATCCGGAGATCCGGTGGTCGAGGATGGTTGGTCGAGACTTGTCATGATTATCAAGGCGCTTAAATTGAGAAATTTTTAATTAAATTGACGTGTGTGTTTCTCTTTGAAAGGGTCTTGTGGCTGTGTGTGGTAGATTCCACGAGTTGTCCGCAAGCAAAAACTGATTTTGTATGTTTATTTTGCTGAAAGGAGGAATGGCATGTGGACATGTCACGTGACCCAGCAGGATTTTCAAAAAGAAAGAACAATTTCTTTTTTTATTTTTTATTTTTTAGTTTTTTGTTAATGCTAAAAAAGATTAGATTCCATCACGGGTTGCCACGTGGATGGTGATGAGTGAGATGAAAATAGCGAATTACTGAAGAGGGGTTGTCTAGATGAATTTATTGGTAATAATGGGGAAAATTGATCTACGAAGATGGTACAGAATAATTGGGCAATTGGGTATCGCAAGTGTTGGTGGTATGGGGGAAAAGTGTACATTATTTCATAGGATAGGAGTGAGGGAGGTACAAGTATGGACATTTAATGTGTATTGGTTCAATTTTATTGCTATTATTATTTTTTTTTTTTCGTTGGGCTGTGTAACTTCGTCTTTTTTTGGTTTTTTTTTTTTTTGGCTTTTTACTCCAAAGTTCGTAAGTTTCTTTATTACTTTCTTTTTAAAGGAAATAGATTTGGGGTCCTTCTTTATTGCACATGTAGCGAAAAACTGTACCTTGATTGGAAGTGGCACTAGTTCCATGTATTAGGACTTTTGAGCTATATACGAGTCACTCCTCGGATTTTATTTTGATATGAACGATGATCTCATACACAAATTGGTCTGATGAACTGAAACACAATTGACATAATAAATTTCCAATAGTTAGCGGATTAATGGGGTTGCTCTTTTTTCTTTTTCTTTTTTATTTGGGGCTACTTGTTGCTGGTTTTATAGAGTTCTCACTAACCCTGTTTTGGATTTTTGATATTTTCAGGGTACTGCTACAAATAATGAACTGGGTAGCAACACAAGTACCAGCAAGAGATCAAGACGGAAGAAGGTAAATACAAGGGCTCCTTACATTCCTGATGTTAATCTGTCTTCACTATAATTGATTGGTTTTCCTAATATATAAGATTTTTTGTTGTACTAGTTTGTTTTGAGAACTTCTATTATGTTTTTTTAATTGAGAATTATTGACGTTGTCCAGACATTTAATGAGCTAAAAGAGGAGGAAAATTCACTTCTCAAAGAAAGGGTGTATTTGAATAAGGTACGATCATGGTGCTCCCTACTTTTTCTTTCATCATTCTCTTCTGCTTCCCGGTTGTATTTCCTTATTTTATTCATTAAATTTTGGGCATTTAACAGGAGTTAGCAAAACTAAGAGCAACGTACAAGGAGCAGAGTTCAACAAATGAGGGTTTGAAGAGGATGAAGGTGAGTTTAGCGTTCTTTATCCTTTCATGCCTGGCCTTTTTTTTCCGGTGGGGTACCTCACTGTTATAATCTCTTCCTCAATATTCAGAGTTCCTAAATTATGGATGTATATACTGTTATTATTTCGTTTTCACACTCAACTAGCTTATAAATCATGTGTATAAATGATTATGTCAAAACCCTTTCAGGAAACAATAACCCTTCGACTTTCTTAACCTTGTTTGTGGATCTTTATGTGTCAATGTATGACATTTTTCCCCCTTCTTTTTTGTTTTTGTTTTGGCAGCTTGAGCTGGGCTTGCATTCTGCAAAATATGTGAATGCGGATGAACCCCATAGAGCAACCTCCAGTCAGTCTTACCAAAGAGTAGCCTTTTCGTCTGACACTATTTCTTCCAACTTGCCATCAGAGACCACACATCATTTGGTTCATCCAAAATCAGAATCTTCTGGTGCGTCGAAAGCTGGCTTGAACAGGGACAATTTCTTCCATCTACCAGATCTAAATTTCCTGCCATGCGAGGAGGAATTTCCTATTGACATGTTATATGGGAGGAGCTGATGAAATTGTGTTGATTATTTATCTTCTCCAACTTTTTAAGGTCTCTGACCTCAAGGAAGACGAATTATTATGTACCATCATTGCCGAGGCCAAAGCTACTTTAAGAAATTAAACTAAATTCTTCTTTGAAGTTCCCAAATGTTGGGAATCAATTTGCTGTCGTTAGTTCCAAAGTCTTGGAACTCGGAAGGGCAACGGAAGCTTATTTAGTCATGGAGAAAGTTTTGAGGGTTGAGTAGTGTAGCGATTTAAATGGTTAGTACTTAGTATGTAAAATTCTACTAAGGTACAAGTTCCTACTTTCCTCTGGTATTCTTTGGGGTAAGCCCTCGTTACTTTTAATTGGGTTTATATTGAACGCTTGACCTAATTGTAACATTCTTTGTAGCTAGAATTAGTTGGACTTATCTGTTTAAATGGTTTTTGAATTTCATATTACATTTTGATACGTACTCGTCTGAATTTGTATTGGTGTTGCACGTATTTTTAAGTGAATCTAACAATGCAAAAGTGAAAATGGCTCTCTTTTGGGGACTGAAAAGCTTAGCGAGCAAAAGTGAAACCAACAAGTGCAATAAAATTCGTGTTACAATTCGAGTATTGAAGGAAAATTGACCATAGATGCGGCTGTATCCGAATATCTGTTCATTGGGTTAACTTCAAATTTTCTAAGGAGCCTATAAAAAGGCCGAAAAATCTAGCGAGCAAATTTAAAATATCCATAGATTATTCGAGTTGGAAACTGAATTATTTAATTTACATCATTCAAAATAAAATAAAAAATTGGAAAAGGAAAAATGATGACTTGGGTTATAAGTAGACGAGATTAGATTCTGTTGAGTCCCACTCCACTACTGAAAAAAGACGAGAAAAAGCAAAACGTACTCAAAGAAATCGATGACAACAAAATAAAGTTACTGTGCTTGTCGAAATCAGGACATACCTTTTGGGGGGTTTTTACAGGAAACATTTAACTCTGGTTAATCTGTACAAGACAACTTTAAAGTGATGCCAAAAATAATAAAATAGAGGAAGCTTCTAATTTCTCATCCGCATTAGCCCATGTAGAGAGAGAGAGAGAGAGAGAGAGGTACCAACTAAGTGGAGACCACCTAAGAGGAGGATGAAATATAATCAAACGTAAAACACTCTTTTCAAAAAGGGGTCGGTGTGAGGTGTAATGAACAAGGTGGCAGGGAGAGTTGGGTCCCACATTCAAAATCATAACGATATGAGACAAAACGAAACCATACTCAACGCAAAGAAAAGCACAAGCGTGACTCCTTAGCTTAATGGAATCAGTACAAAGAGTCGTCCAAACACCCACAATTCAAACATATAATATATACCTTGTAAGTTAAGGAATAAATCATTTCAATATAACTAACAAGAAACCCGGGTGCCCTTCAAAATTCTCCTCTTTCTTACAAAATGGAATGAAAATCAAGGGCTCAAGCAGATTCCTTGAGCTTTTCTTCAACAAGCTCGATACAGCGGTACAAAACTAGTTCAATTGGGTTTAGAGAACAAACTACGTCAACCGTCATTTGATCATAATCACCCTCGTTCTCTGCCATTATGCCAGTCACCAAGGTTCTAAGAGGCAGAAGCCACTCGTTATGGGCCTTTTGTAAATTGCTTTTAGACAGCACCCCAGTATAATTTGTTTTTCCTGTTTAATTGATCACCCAAATGAAAAACAATTGTAATTTTGAATGAACTAAATTCAAACACTTTTCTACTAAAGGAAAATGAATTAATTTTTTTTTTTTTTGGAGGTCCAGTCAAAATTTTACCTGTTGACTCTGTTATAAACACAAATCGGTAAAAATTGAGTGCAGAGAGAATCTGTGCGATACAGTACAAAAAATGTCAACCAATACTTTTAATGTCCGCAAAAGAGTGAATTTCGAAAAAGATAAGCAAAATTACTAGCCATTTTGAATTAATTGGATAAAATGACCGTATAAATGGGATTTTGATAATATAATGTAAAATCATTTACGTGATACCATTGCAAGGTAGAGGAATGTTAGGTCTCTCTCATTTTATACCAACTTTTCAATCTCATCTGATGTAGTACATGAGTTACTATGTTTTAATTGGTGAATTAGAACTTAGCAGAGCTAGATTTAACAACATTCGCCAATTGGAATATGGTAACACATATGAAAAGGTGAGATTATATGTGATATAATTTATCACATAACCAAATCATGGCTCACAAAAAATGTAGTTTGAGTATTTCGAAACAAAAGGACGGTTAGAGAAATACCGCATCACCATGCTCAGGAAGGGATGGAGGTCCTCCCTTTGGAGGCTTAAAAACCAACCCTACTAGTTCGAGGACACCAGCACTCCAAAATGGCGTTAGTGGGCGCGCTCTACTCTCTGTGGCTGTCGTCTTACCTTTTTCCACTGCAGTTCTCGGGCGGTTTTCCTTGTGCATTTCCCCTTTGACAATATCTAAAAGGATTGCAATCTATAAATTGTTGAAAGAACCAGATTAAGTAACATAGCTTTTAGTCTAACTTGACCAATAGTCCAAAGCACAAATTCATATATATATTTGTGTGTGTGTGTGTGTGTGTGTGCATTAGAAAAGATAGAAACTGGCTAGAAATGTGTTACCATAGAGGGAGAGTCACTATTTGTGATCAAAGCTTTTAGAATGTCAAACCTCTGAGAAGAGGGAATATCAGCAAGTATCTGGTTATGGGTGGAAAAAACCGCAAGTCAAACAACGCTTGTAGAAATAGAAGAGGAATACACGTGTATAACTGACTTTTGAGCAGCAGACTGCTTTAAATTTGGATTATTGGTCATTTGCAAAATCAGGACATTAAGAAAATGACAATCTTACCCTCTTAAATGCATCAAAGGCATTCCTCCTTAACTCTCTATCCATGGCATGCATGATGACCTTTTGCACAGCCTGGAATAAAATTTTTGGAGGAGAATATATGATTTGTCCTCTGCAGAATTAAAGAAATAAGCTACACTGATGAATAAAGTTGAGATAGCGAGAGACAAACCTGCAGAGCAGAATAAAGACTGGGCACATAAGATGAGAAGTCAGGATGTTCTTCATCACACTTCTGAGAGATATTTCCATCTGTAATGCAAATCAAGATGTTGATGGCACATTTCTTTAATTCCCATGGCAGAGTGAGAGAAGCAAGTATATGCTTTAACATCCCAATAGCTTCCCACCTTTTTGTCTGGTCATTTTGAAGTTCAACCTGGAAAGCACCCAAATCTTCCTTGGCAGCTGTAACAGCCGCATCAGAAACATGGCCCCAAATCACTTCAAGAAGCAACAAAGGAGAAGGGAAGAATTAAGCAATTGAGTACAATGTCCTGAAGAGAAGTAATTGCTAGAAGAACAAGAGAATTTTTATTTTGCAGAAATGAACCTGAAAGAGATGCACCATGTTTGACATAGGATAAACAACTCATAAAATCATCTTCATCCTCTGAAAAGGTACGGGAAAAAAGTTAAGATGTAAATAAATAGCATATCTTACGGTCAAAAAATATAAGCCATTATGAGCTTACCTCCAAAAGCAATATCAGCCATCCTGTCAACATCAGACCCAGTTATTAAACCAATATATGACAAACCACAATACGGCAAGAAACTTGACAGTTGTGCTACCAAGGGATGTGAACTCAAGACTTTATAATTCCTACTGAATGAGACCAGAGCCTGCACACACACATTTTACAAATTAGATCTTTTCCCCCTAAATAAACGAGGATACGTAATGTAAAAAGAGCCCAAACTGGAAATTTTGTCATCACGTAGTGGATAAAAACAACAAACAGTCGAAAGGGAAATTTAGCTAGATGCAGCAATGTCAACCATGATTTGCAGGGCATATAGACCAAGTAGAGCACATAGCTTCTCATTTACACTGCCCTCCTGCACATGGATCAAAATATAATCATAATGTGATAGTGTAAGGAATATCAATGAACAGCATAATAATTCAAAAACTCACAGACCAATTTTGAGCAAATTGCATGTACTGAATTTGCTATACTCAGAGCTCCTTCAAAAAGATCCGTCAATTCAGTACTATCATCGTCTGACTCCAAAGAAATGACCTTTAAAACTTTGAGGACAACCGGAACTACTGCTTTTAGTTGCTCAAAGTGACGCCTCTGAATGGAAATAAATACTGAAATGCGAAAGGAATATTTTCACTAATCTTTCTATGAAAACCAAAACCGTAATTTAGAAGTGAAAGTAGAGACTAGACCAATGAAAACAAAGCCTAGAAAATTTTCAACCCTTCTAGTCCTGAAACGACATAAGAGTACTAATAACATCGAACTCAAAAGTAAACAAGAAGAAAATTTGGAAAGAACCAAGAAGTATATTGCAAGCAATAACATTATCAGCATAATATCCAACAAACTAATAATTCAAGTTTTACTACATTCATTAACTTCAACGTCCTTATTACCTTTAGAAAGTCCGCTTAGAAGAGGGACAAAATAACTAGAACCATTGATCATTTCACTTGGGGAATCTAATGCCTGGTCCAATTGCAAATCAAGTATCAGCAAAGACAAGAACCATAAAAGCAATCCACATTAACATAACAACCATCAAGTATTAATAAAATAAGGCATTAGCTTAGATAGCATCACTACGAACTATTCTTGAGAATTGATTCCAATCAATCTGAAAACGACATACCTCGCAGAGAATGGGAAGCATCTCCCGTGGACTACACAATGAAACAAACCGGTCGATCACTTTACCAGCAATCTCCAAGCATTTATCCGAGACGCCTCCAAACCTCGAAGCTGCTTTAGGCAACTCAAACGACAGCGCGTCCACTGTTGCCTGCCCAAGCCAATAACCAAACTCTTAAATGTTAAGAAAAAATAAAATATCCACCCAAAAAATGAGTCGAAACACAAGAAGGAACTTTCTAAAATGGAAAACCTCGCTCAATGAAGGAGAGCAAATATATTGGTAAAGTTGCGAGATAACTCCGAAGGCATTGTTCATGGCATCTTCGTTATCTGGGTCTGATAGAGCATTATCAGAAACTGAATTAAGGAAGTTGATCAAATCTGATATGGAGTTTCGATACTGTTCTGGGTCTTCTCCTGCTTCAACTGACTACGTACACATTTCAAAAAAAAATCAAAAAAAAAATTGCCAACTCCAACCTTCTTTGTTTCTGGGATAGTAAACCCAAAAGAGGGTATGGAAGATCTTACTTTGGATATTGAGTTTAGGATCTCCAGAAGACGAGACTGCGAGTTCGAGGGTTTCAGAAGCTCCGGCTCGGGGCCAAGTCCATCTTCTGCGGCCTCCGTCGACATTGGGCCGCCGTGGATTTTGATTTCGTCGTCTATGGTAAAATCGTCGTCCGGGATTGAAAATCCAGAACGCGAAAACTGGAATCAAGTTCGATTGGGAAGTGGATTTTCTGTCCTCTGTTTGGGAGGTGAGAAAATTTTCAATTTAGCCTTCTGGGATTGAAATTGTATTGGTATATTATAAAACAATAATTACCAGTAAATGGTGTTATTTATGGAATTACTTTGTTTTTTTTATAACGAAAAGAGAAGAGAGTTCGACCAGCGTAACTGTTGCGCTACTTTTTTTTGGGTATGATGATAAGAACTCCAACTCCCGTATAAGAATAGAATGTTGCTCAAGACCCTGCAATTTTCGAAAGAGATTATTCTCGCCACCCACTGCCTCTGTTTGGTTGCAGGTTTACGGCTAGGAAGAAGAGATGACAAATTATAGTTTTCTAATTCTATATTTTTTTATTTTTTGAAAATAGTTCTTAACTTTTTTTTTTTCTTATACTTTGGAAATTTAAATTTCAAGCTGACTTAATCAAAATCACTCTCATTCTGTAAACTCATAATGCATACTCAAGAATCCTAGACCTAGACCAATTAGCTTAATTGGTCGACTCAATCCAATGATCTGTGTCTCTCATTTTTAGTGAATAAAAGTTTCCTTCAAATATGTTATATCAGAATATTGTTGTGACTTTTGATATGACTATTTTATTGATGTTAAATTCCCAATTATTGCAAAAGAAATAGACTAATAGGTCGAATATAAAATAAGTGCCAACATTCTTTACCTCCAATTTCAATTTCTACACATTTTTTGTTCGTTAGTTTTATTTCAAGTTATGTACGTACATAATGGCACAGATGAAGTTCAGCTCGGGGGGGGAAAAAAAAAAAAAAAAAA
>JXTB01000045.1:652526-682774 GCA_002914805.1 Parasponia andersonii
AAAAATATTTACTGGATTGATACCCATATATATACAATGAAAAAAGATAATAAGGCTTCATTTTCATCAATAAGGCAAATGCCACCCTTATTCTTGTTCTTATTTAGGATATATTTTCGTGACATATAGTATCTGTCATTAGGAATTTCATACTACATTTCTAATTTAATGTTTAGCCTAAACAATGAATATGCGACACCATTATATGGCATGGCATTTTGTAATTTTTTTAATCAAAATAAATAGGAAGTTAATTCATTCACTTTTAAAATTTAAATTTCATAGTTTCACTAGTGATTGAATGTATTTCTTAAATTATCTAATTTTATGTGACAGTATATTTAGTCTTCTGCAATTTCCCAATAGAAAGTCGATTTATTGACTTAATTTCAAATTTCACTTCTAATTGAACATTTTTCATTAATCAAAACTAATATTATGTCATACTATTCCTTGATATCATAAAATTTCTCCAATTAAAATCAAGGTGGCTTGACTGGTTAATACCAAAATTGAGATATAAATAAAAGTATAAGACTAAAATATAAAAAATGTGTAGTACATGATTGAAACCACAAAAAAGCATTAAAAAAATAAAAGTAAAAAAACAACATTGCAAATTAAAATGATTAGAAAGTCAATTTTGCACTTTGTTGACTCAAAGTTCACTTTTAATTCAATATTTTTATTAAACTATGACTAATTTTATGTGACCCTAGCTAGTGATTGTATTATGCAATTTTTATAATCAAAATGATTAAGAAGTTAATTTAGTCACTTTGTTGACTCAAGTTCATAAATTTTACTACTAATTGAATATTTTTTCTAAATCAAGACTAATTTTATGTGACACTAATACTTGTTATTGTGCAATTTCTCTAATCCAAGTTATTCAGAAGTCAGTTCAGTATATTTTTAACTTTTTATTCTAAATCATAACTAATTTTATGTGACATTAGTACTTGATATAATGCTATTTCCTTAATCAATGTGATTAAGATGTCAATTCAATCATTTTTTTTTGTGACTAATTTTATAAATTTTCTGTGTAATTGAACATTTTTTATAGAGCATGACCAATTGTATATGAAACTAATACTTGGAAAATTTCTAATTAGAGAGAATAACGTGTCAATCTAGTCTATTTTTACTTCATTTCATAATTTCACTTCTAATTAAACTTTTTCCCGCCTAAACCATGACATATCTCTTGTGAAACTAGCATTGGTATTATGTACTTTCTCTATTCAAAGCGATTAAGAAGTAAATTAAGTCACTTGATTAACTTAATTTCATTAATTTTACCTTTAATTGAATATTTTTCCTATACCATAACTGATTACGTGACACTAATACTTGGATTTATGCAATTTCTCTAGTTAAAGTGATTAGAAAGTCAATTTAGTCACTTCATCGACTTAGTTTTATCTCTAATCGAACTAATTTCCCAATTATGATTTATTTTATATGACCCTAATACTTGATCTTATGCATTTTTTCTGGTCAAAGTGATGAGGAAGCCAATTTAGTCACTTAGTTGACTTAATTTTATAATGTCACTTCTAATTGGACAATTATCTTAATTATAAATAATCTTATGTTATATTAATACTTGTTTATATGTAATTTATTTATCTCAAAGTTATTAGGAAACTAGTTTAGTTACTTTGTTGACTTCATTTCCTAATCACAACTAATATTATCTAACATTATACTTGGTATTATTCAATTTTTTTGATCAAAGTGATTAAGATACTGATTCAATCACTTTTTGAGAATTTCAAATTGTCGCCTATAATTGAAAATTTTTCCCGAACAATTTCTCTAATCTTATATGACACTAATACTCATTTTTTTTCGCAATATTCTCAAATCAAAATGATTTAGAAGTCAATATAGTCACTTAGTCAACTTAATTCTCTAACTTCACCTCTAATTGAATATTTTTCATAATTTCAAACCTCTAAGTGAATATTTTTTTCTAAATTGGTACTAATCTTATGTGACATAAATACTTTCTTATGCAATTTCTCTAATCAAAGTGAATAAAAAATCGACTTGGACACCTTGTTGACTAAAGTCTATGATTTTACCTTTAATTAAACAATTTTTCTGTACTATAACTAATCTTACATGATATTAATACTACACTATAAAAAAGAAAAAAACATTGTATTTAAATGTGGCTTATTGTATTGGAATTTCTATTTTATTTTATGAATAAGAGTTTTTTTCTATCAAAATAATCTCTAAGCACCAAAATAAATTCGATGCTTGCTAAAAATTTTAGTAAATTTCAAACATTCTTTTAAAATTGTATACTTAGATTCTCATCTAAGATCTAAGGTTTAGTTACTCTCAACTCCTTTACTAATTTATCGATAGAATGTATTAGTTCTGGTCTTTATTTAATGTCTCTCACATTATTTTACAATTTCATATTCTACATTAGCATTTCATGTTCTATGTTAACAAATTGTGTGCTACAGTTAATAACAATTTTTTTATAACTTTTCCTTAGCATAATTAATATAAATAACTAATATAATTAAAAAAATGACACTTATTAATAACTAATCAAGTTACTTGATGTAATTTGACTAGTTACCTCAAATGACTAGATTGATTACTCTAAGTAACCTAACTAGTTATCGTACCAATAAACAATACTAATTTTGAAGAAAAAATGATATATTTCTAAAATTTTATTAAAAATATTATTTGTCTTAATTTTTTTAAAAGTGATATTTTTCTAAAAATTCAGCCAATCCAATTTTTTTTTATTTTATTTTTGTTACTTTGAGCTTCGAATTTTATAAGATGCCTCGAAAACCATATATGAACTAATCCAAATATCATCTTCTATGCCTTTTATTTTCCAAAAACCTCATTTATTAGGCGAAAGTACATCAACATTATGTTTTTAAGCATATTTACATACACAATTAAGTTTATTTTTAATTTTATTTATACTCACTTTTGTACTAATTTTTAGATAAATATATATCACAAATATATGATACATGAAGTGTATATTATAATATATATTTTATGAATAAAAATTATATTTAAAAATTATTATACATTTCATAATATACGCCATAAGTATAAGTTTTCATTGTAAATGTGTATCATAGATAAATATATACCATATATCTTTTACCTCTAATAAAAAAGCGAGTATTAGTAAAATATAAAGTAAAACATGTACTGAATATAAATTTCACCATTTAATATTATTGTTTTTCAAGAAAATGTTTTCCAACTCGGGGTACTCTCTTGTTTCATACATTAAGTTTTTGGCTTTAAAAGATAAGGAAATGTATTTTTTTTTTTAAACTTTCTAAATTTTCTTTTTATTTTTTATAAACAAACGGCAAACAAAATTGTTTTAAAGCAAAATATACTAAAACTCAGATTTCGCCCTTGCATGGCCCAAGAATAACATGGAATGTCATACGGTATAAGTGTGCCTAACATTATAGAATATGCTAGTTTACTTTTTTTTTTTTAAAATGGGAATATGACATGAATATTTATTATAGATGATTATAATTATTAGATTGGATCCCATATGACCCACTTAAAATGTAATTATAAATTATTCAGTAACAAATTATCACATTTGGCACTGCATATTTTAAATTATTTAATAACAAATTATCAAGTCATGCGGTGTTTGATACTGTAGGGTATCTAGAAGCATTATTCAAGAATAATAGATCATTAGTACCAAATAGGAATGGTAACAGGGCAAATTAGGATCAATTTTTTAATTATCATTCTCATTCTTGAAAGTCAATCACAATAATATATCCGTCCCATTAATCATTCCTTTAGATACGGGAACTATAGGAATATTAACCAACGAATAGTGGAAAAAAAATCATGATTATTCATTACCCATTAATAATAAAAAAATAAAATAAAAATACTAATTTTTTTTCATAATCAACAAAATATTAATCATACCAATATAATAATAATTTTCAAAATCTAAAATTTAAATATATAAATACATATAATTTTTCAAATTTATTATTTTACCAAAAATATAAGAATATAAAAAATTAAATATATATCTATATGTATAATAATTTTTTTGCATGAATACGTATATTAAACGCGTACAATACGGATTATATTAGTATTATCCATGCATTATAACCACGTTTTTACAGTGCACTTATTTTCTAACTCAGTTATTTTTCTCTTTTAAACAGTTTTTCTCCGCTCCGTTCGAACGAGGTAAAACACGTATAGAAAACATATCCCTGTTCTCAACGAGGAGAAGAGATCTTCTACAACCAAACACATCTCCGTCACTGCTTTAACGGCACAGTCCATCTTCTTCTTCTGCGATAACTGAAATATCTATTCGTATTATAGATTCTGAGAGAGAGCTCTATTTCTATCTCGACTTCCATGGCGGCAATCTGAGACTCCAGATCATACTCCTGTCGCACTGCTAAAACCCTAAGATCTCCGCCGTCCGATCTCCCCCAATCATGGAGCCCGACGTCAGCATCGAGACGAGCTCCATGATCCGAGTGGCCGTGCTCCCGATCGGCGAGGTCCCGCCGAGCCTGATGCGGGACTACTTGTCGATGCTGCTCCGCCACCAGGCGATCCCTCTCTCCGCCATAAGCTCCTTCTACACGGAGCACCAGAAGTCGCCCTTCGCTAATCAGCCCTGGGACTCCGGGAGCCTCCGCTTCAAGTTCGTCCTCGGCGGCGCTCCCCCCTCGCCCTGGGAGGACTTCCAGTCCAACCGCAAGATCCTCGCCGTCATCGGCATCTGCCACTGCCCTTCCTCCCCGGATCTCGGCTTCGTCGTTGATCAGTTCAATGCCGCTTGCAAGGGTTACTCTTCGGCGCTCGTCGAGCGTTGCTTCGCTTTCTTCCCCGGCGATTCCCAGGTTGGAATTTTATTTATTTATTTATTCAATTTTTCTTTGTTATTGATCGATAATTGGGATTGAGATTGTTTTGGTTTTGATGATTTTTGACTTTGTAGTTGGAGGATGGGAGTAAGAAAGGGGGTAATTTGATGCTGTTTCCACCGGCGGACCGCGAGACGCAGGAGTTGCACTTGCAGACGATGATGCAAGACATTGCTGCGTCGCTGTTGATGGAGTTTGAGAAATGGGTTCTTCAGGCTGAGTCTACTGGGACTATCCTCAAGACGCCTTTAGATTCCCAATCGAGTCTCAGCTCAGAGGAGGTTTATGTCTAGGTGTTCTATAGAATTTTTTGAACAATTTCATTCTGATCTTTTTAGAGAAAAATAGTTTAATGATTATTCTTTTCGAGTTATAGTTAGATGTCACCAGTAGGATTTAACTGGTGTAGTGACATTTTGAAATTGCATATGCCAGGTTATTAAGGCCAAGAAACGAAGGCTTGGCCGTGCACAGAAGACCATTGGGGATTATTGTCTGTTGGCAGGATCACCTGTTGATGCCAATGCACATTACTCTACTGCTTTAGAACTTTCAAGGTTGACTGGAGATTTCTTCTGGTTGGCCGGGGCAATGGAGGGCAGCGTCTGTGCTTTACTGGTAGCCTTTCGCTCTGTGTTTTCTTTGTATATTTGGTTTGAATTATTAAATGCCCCAATATAGAGCGGGCCATATGGAAAGCATAACGTGTGCCTGGCTGTTGGGGTTGTGTCTCTTTATTTGATTTAGAGCCACTTTTAGTACTGATGATTGGAATTGGCAGTGACTTTGTGCCTAGAGTAATTAGTATTTGCTAATTAATGAGTTCTGATCTTGTATGTGAACTTGGAAACTGGCTTTGTCTAATAAGAAACAAAGAGTTGATTGTGTTGCGGAAAAGTATGGAATTCTGTAAGAAAACCATTTAGGTAAGCAATGCACTAGTGGTGTTACTAAATTGGGATAGTCAAATGGATATAGTGTCTATTTTGTTTGGTTTTTTCCTTTTTCTTTTTTTGCCAAATAATTTCTGGGAATATGACGTGTTCTTCTACTCCAGCTTCAGTGGATTCTTTTTTATTGTATGCATCAGATCACATGTGTTCTCATTTATTCACATATGTGTTTTTAGATTGATCGAATGGGCCAAAGGGATGCGGTTTTGGAAGAAGAAGTTAGATATCGGTACCATAGTGTCATTGTACACTACAGGAAATCATTTATACAAGAAAATGCTCAAAGGTAACTCTTCTTCTTGAGAATGATTTAATAACTCATATGATTTGTATTTTTATTTTTCCGTTCTAAATGATATCTACACTTCTGTATTGTAGATTCTAAATGATATCTACACTTCTGTATTGTAGATCATATTTCTCTTTGATCTTGCCATAGTATTCTTAACATTTAACCTTTGTTGCGACACTATGCATAATGTAATGTTGCACATTCCTTAACATTTTATTTGTGCAGTGTTTTTGTTCAGAAGTGCAAAGCCTTAAAGGAATTAGAATTACCGTACTATATGCAGTTATGGTGTTATCACATCTTGTAACCTACAATGCTTTGAGACTGAATAGGGACAATTATTGTCAACTAAAAGAGAATTTCACCTCCGAAGCCTTGTCTTTTTCTCGACATATTCTTAATGAGTTACATCGCAAGTGTACCTTTTTTGTCTTCATCACTTTACAGCCCTGATTCTTGTTTATTATAATTTTATTTATAAATGGTTTTACTTAAAATTTCGTTATTCCAGAAGCTCTTACTGTTATTTATTTTGTTCTGTGCAGAGTTTCACCCATAACCTTTGAACTTGAGGCTACTTTGAAATTAGCAAGGTTTTTTTGCAGGTGCATTTTTTTTCCCCTGAACCACTTCTGTTGTATTGATGAAGCATGTTTGTCATACGACTCAAACCATTGAACCTAGTTGTTGGGAATTTTTTTGACAGACTTCATAAGTATCCTCTGTTTCTTTTTATGAAAAGAAGAAAAAAAAATAAAGTAAAGGATGTTATTTTTTTGTGTACAGATAAGAGGCTCAAATCCAAAAAGTATTATGAAATATTTCAATATGGATTATTAGCGCTTCTTTTGACCCGCCTGATATTGTTCTGGCTGCAGTTTATATATGTTTTAATAGATAATATATTATCATATTATATTTATTTTTTGGATTTTGTCCTTATCTTGTATTTACTTAAGATATGTCCTTTTTTTTTTTTTTTAATTCATTTCATAGCAACAATTATGAACTAGTTGAAATTTTCTCTATCGTATGCCCCCAAAGAATAAGTTTCGTTCTGGTTCATGTTGATTGGCTTAAAGATTTTGCCATTTGTTTGTATGTTTTTAAGATAATTAATTTTATCTTATGAGTCCTTACTATTTTATTATGTTTTAGCAGAAGAGAGCTGGCTAAGGAAGTAGTTGATCTTTTGACCGCTGCTACAGATGGTGCTAAATCTTTGATTGATTCTAGTGATAGGCTGATATTGTATGTTGAGATAGCTCGTTTATATGGTACTCTTGGTTATGATCGAAAAGCGGCTTTCTTTTCGAGGCAGGTAGCTCAGTTGTATTTGCAACAAGAAAATAGACTGGCCGCTATTAGTGCTTTGCAGGTTTTGGCATTAACAACAAAAGCATATCGTGTTCAAAGTATAGCATCTGTCTCTAAGTCTTCTTTTGCAAAAGTGAGTATATAGAACTGCAGTTCCATCCACCTTTTATCTAACATTCTTTTATTTCCACTGAGCACTTCCTATTATTTCACAGAGCATATGTTCTGAATTGCATATTGGTAACCGGTTATAGTCCTTTGTCTTCGTTGGAAACTTTACAGAAGGAAACTGGATCAGGTCATGCTGATAGCACGAAAATGCTGCACCAGTCAGTGGTCTCCCTTTTTGAGTCTCAATGGAGCACCCTGCAGATGGTTGTACTGAGAGAGATTCTGCTATCTGCTGTCCGTGCTGGAGATCCTCTTGCTGCCTGGAGTGCAGCTGCACGGCTACTTAGGTCTTATTATCCTTTAATTACACCTGCAGGACAAAATGGCCTTGCTAGTGCACTTTCGAATTCAGCTGATAGACTGCCATTGGGAACTCGCTCTGCTGATCCTGCCTTACCTTTCATTAGGTCAGTATATAATCTCCTAACTAGACCATTATTTTGTTTTTTATGAGCCAAATAGCTACAAGATAGTTTTTCGGTGTTGTACATGCTTAAGGGTAGTGCTTTTTTCCTTGACTTTCTTCCCTTTTTTGGTATGGTTAGATAGATAGTGGCTAGGCTTTCTGTGCTTGCAAAAAATGTGTCATGGTGGCAAGTCTGTCCTCTCCGGCCATTACTAACTTGTGTGTAAATATTTGTTCTTCTGGGATGAAGACTGATGAAGTCTTCACCAAATTTGAACTTAGGAGTGTTGCTTTTGCATAAGCAATATGACATATTATTAAAAGCTGATTCCTATAGAGATGTTAAGTATATTCTATATCACCAATCCAGTAGGTATTTTTTTTTTTTAACCTATCTATTGATATTATTTTGCCTAATTAAAATTCATTATGCACGTCTTTTCATGGTAAAAGGTAGTGAGAGAAAAGTATTAATAATACGTATTTATTTTTATTTATTATTTATTTTTTTTTTCAACTCCTCAAATTATAGTAGCCATTAGTTAATGATTTAACGGCTAAAAAAAAAGCTGGATTATGGTCCATTCTATATGTATATGCAAGTACGATGAGAGTTGTGCTTCTTAAATTACAAAATGATTTGAGATATATTCCAATATTAACGTCCAAAATTATTTTGCGACCTTAACATGCATGTTCTTATCTATGGTAGATGTTTTCCTTCTATATATTTATTTCTTTAGTTTTCCCCTTAATATTTGCTTTGTTCAACTCATTATTTTTCAGCTGTAGCAGCAATTATCCAGTGTTTATTTTACCAATTTGTTGTTCTAAATATTGAAAGGAGCTTCTTTGTTAAAATCTGTAGCTAGTAGTGTTTTACCTGGCAGTCAGCGTGACTGTTTTCCCTGTTTACCCTAGATTTCCCAAGGTGATCAAGTCAACAACAGAGTTAGATCACTCTCTTAGAATTCTGTTTTTATTATCGTACTATTATTCTATGAACTTACTGAATTTTCTCCATTGATTCCAGATTACATTCTTTTCCTCTACATTCCTTACAAATGGACATTGTTAAGAGGAGCTTAGCTAGAGAAGATTGGTGGGCAGGATCTGCTCCTTCTGGGCCCTTTATTTATACGCCATTCAGCAAAGGAGAGCCAAATAACAACAGTAAACAGGAGCTGACTTGGGTCGTTGGAGAACCTGTTCAAGTTCTGGTGGAGTTAGCAAACCCATGTGGCTTTGATTTGAGGGTCGATAGTATTTATCTCTCTGTGAGTTCAGGAAATTTTGATCCTTTCCCTGTTACCATTGATCTTCCGACTAATTCTTCAAAGGTGATCACCTTGTCTGGGATTCCAACATCAGTTGGGCCAGTGACAATTCATGGGTGCACTGTCCACTGCTTTGGTGTTATTACAGAACATCTGTTTAAGGATGTTGACAATCTGCTCCTTGGAGCAATGCAAGGACTTGTGCTTTCTGATCCTTTTAGATGCTGTGGGTCTGGGAGATTAAAGAATGTATCTGTTCCAAATATCTCTGTGGTACCGCCACTGCCTTTACTGGTATCATGCATTGTTGGCGGTGATGGTGCAATTATTCTACATGAAGGTGAAATTCGTGACGTATGGATAAGTCTGGCAAATGCTGGTACCGTTCCAGTCGAGCAGGCCCATATTTCACTATCCGGAAAAAACCAAGATTCTGTTCTCTCTTTTGCAAGTGAAATCTTAAAATCTGCCCTGCCTTTGAAACCTGGTGCAGAAGTGACAATATCCGTGACCTTAAAAGCTTGGAGACTTGGTTTAGTGGATGCTGATACTGCTGGTGGGAAGAGTGCCTCTGGAAGTATAATGAGGCATTCGAAGGATGGAAACAGCCCCGCGTTGCTGATCCATTATTCAGGTTCCTTATTGCCATTTCTCTTTCCTACGTTTCATTTTGGTTCATCTCAAAGTGACAGTGTAATGTCCAGCCACTGATCTTACCATTGCATATGCATTGTAGTGACAATTTTTCGATTCAGGATTTTAGAAAGAATATATAATTAAAAAAAGAAAACAAGAAGCAAAACTGAAATTGTTGTTGATCAGACCATGCAGAGTTGTGGGCTTTCTTTATAGATATAGAAAGTTGAGAAAATAATAAGTTACATTGCTGCTGTGAACCATGCAGAGTTGTGGGCTTTCTTTATAGATATAGAAAGTTGAGAAAATAATAAGTTACATTGCTGCTATTTTCACATTCATCAGCAATGCGATTGATTTACGCACTGAAACTGAGAAAATAATTTTGTTCCTGAGCTTTCTGATGGTTGATCTGCCAAGTTACCTGGCATCACAAGTCACAGCTCTTGGGAATGTTTGCAAAACATTATCGATCCATATTTATACATATCTCTTTCTGATACTTAACTATATCATTAAGGATTGTGCAGAAAGTAATGCTTTCTCTCTCCATCTTTAGCCCTTAGTCATTAACTTCTTCAAGTTGTCTCGGACAGTAATTCATGCTTCTCTTCAGGGCCTCTAACAAACTCTGGAGATCCTCAAACAAATGAAATTGTTATCCCCCCTGGCAGGCGGCTGGTTGTCCCTTTGCAGATTTGTGTCTTGCAGGGTTTATCTTTTGTAAAGGCTCGCTTGCTGTCGATGGAGATTCCTGCACATGTAGGTGAAAACCTTCCTAAGCTGGTTCAGGTGGATGGTCACTGTTCTGAAGGCGCCATTGTCTCTAACAATAAAATGGAGAAATTGGTGAAGATTGATCCTTTCAGGGGAAGTTGGGGACTCCGGTTTCTTGAGTTAGAGTTGTCTAATCCAACTGATGTTATTTTTGATATAAGTGTTTCTGTTCAGCTGGAAAACTCCAGCATTGAGGATGGTCTTTCAATTGACCATGATGCTGCTGAGTATGGTTATCCTAAAACAAGAATTGATAGGGATTGCTCTGCGAGGGTACTAATACCCCTGGAGCATTTCAAATTACCTATTCTTGATTCATCATTTTTTGTGAAGGATGACCAGGCAGATGGGGTAGCCAGTGGCAGAAGTTCAGTCTTCTCAGAAAAATATACTAAGGCTGAACTAAATGCTTCTATCAAAAACCTCATATCTAGAATTAAGGTACGGTGGCAGTCAGGGTTGAGTAGCTCTGGAGAACTAAACATCAAGGATGCTATACATGCTGCTCTCCAGACATCTGTTATGGATGTACTGCTGCCAGATCCAATGACATTTGGCTTCAGGCTTCTAAGAAGCAGTTCAGAACCAGAAGACCTTGGTTCACATAAAGAATCCACTGCTGAAGTTCTGTCTTCTGCATCTAAGGGTTCAGTTCTGGCCCATGAGATTACTCCCATGGAAGTCATGGTACGTAATAACACAAAGGATATGATCAAGATGAGTCTTAGCATTACATGCAGAGATGTAGCTGGAGAGAACTGCGTGGAGGGTGCCAAAGCAACTGTCTTATTAGCTGGTGAGGTCCTATTATCATAGTCTGCAATTTTTCCATGTTCGTTTTTTCTGAGAGTTTTTGCTTGTGCTTTGCTCTTAGGTTTACTCAAATGTTGAACATATATTCCCACTGTCTATACATTCTACTTACTGTCTGGACCCTACCCTCTCTAATTATCGTCATCAGAATCTACTTTGTAACTAGAGTTGTGATCTTATGAGTACCTCAAACTGTAATTGCAAGGACGTAAGACAAATTTGCTTTTGCGTATCTACCTACCAATGACTGTTTTCTTTCTCTTTTTTTTTTTTTCTTCTGAACTTTAAAACAGGCGTGTTGAGTGGAATCACCATGGAGGTTCCCTCGCTACAAGAAATTAAGCATTCTTTCTCCTTGTATTTTCTCATCCCGGGCGATTACACTCTGGTAGCTAATGCCATGATTGATGATGCCAATGACATCCTCAGAGCTCGTGCTAGAACTGATTCACTCGATGGGCCGATTTTATGTCGTGGACCTCCATATCATGTCCACGTGGTTGGAACTGCTTAACTTTTTACAGTTTGCAGACAACCGGATTAAGATTCTATTGGATTTGATTAGACTAGGGAAAGGCTGTTCGAACTAAAGATGAACGCGCCAGGTTTTTTAATATGGCAGCAGCATATCGAGTGCTCCAGAGCCCTCTTCGAAGATGGGAAACTGACTCTTCTGAGTAGTCCGCATGATTAAAGATTTATTTGTTTTAATACTATGTTGTCTTGTAATCTAGTTTCAGTATTTTGAAATATGTTGTTACCATGTCCAAAGTACTAGTTTTTTTTTATCGGTCCGAAGTCTATTTTATTCGTTTCTTATTACACCAAAACTATAATTGTTGTTATATGAAACTCATCATTTTGTCGAGCTATTTCTTAAACACTCGAGGTTATCCTTTTCTGTAGCGCTGTAGCCGTAATTACTGAATATAATCGCGCTACTTGATTGAATTCGCAATGCAGTAATATTTAATACTTAGTTTGAGAGTTTTAAAAATGACGTCTGCTTTTACTCAAAAAAAAAGAAAGGAAAAAAAAAAGAAAAGAATAAACTGCCTAATTGTCTTACTGGAAGTTTTATTACCATCTATATCCATATTCATAAAGCAAATCCATTCAGTATCTAATCAAGGCCTCAAATATGTCGATCTAATTATACGTTCACTGGCGACTTTTATTTTAGGGGGGCGATGGTTCAAGAAACTGGAAACACCTTCGTAAGTAAATCAAAATTTCGAAGACTTCGAGTCTGGCATAGTACTAGAGATAAATCTAAAAGTCATTGCCAAACTTCGTGTGGGAGATAAGAAAGTTGTACTTCGACTCCTTTTTTCTCTTACCACGAAAAAGAAAAGAAAGTACATACACGATGCATCGATTGATATACAACTTACATAAAATTGATGAAAATGACAGATGAGACACGACCAAAAGGAAAAATTAATAAAAAGCTTAATTGACAATTCATGTCAAAACATCTAGCACCCGTCCCATAGCACGTAGCATTTGAAAAAAAAAAAAAACCTGAGAATTGTATTTGTCCGTATTTCATGATTATCTAAGGAGTTATTGGGTTAGAACAATTTGGTGATAGGCAAATATATATACATATATATATATATGTATATATATAGGTTTATCATAGGATTAAAACGTCTTCGATGTGGACTTTTCTCATGTGTCTGATTCCTTTCTTATATTTTCTCTTGTTTCTCCTTTTTTCTTGGGTGATTTCTGTCCAACTTCGGAATCCTTATCACCACAGAAAATTTCTACCTTTTTGGCACTTCCCGATTTGACGGCAAGAGTAAAGGTACGAAAACAAAATTATCTTATTGCTAAGTAAATATTTATGAAATATCAAGTTCTCATCAGATTCTATCTTTTTAGTAATAAATATTTTATAAGATATCAAATTTTTGTTAGATTCTGTCAAGTTCATATAATTCGGCAAATTTTTCTCATTTGATATATTCGGACACACACATATATATTATATTTATGGACAGATTTACGGTCTTACTAGTTCTACAAGTCGATATGGTTATGTTATTGGCCAATTCATTAATCCAAAGAATTAAAAACAAAAGAAAGAAATAGTATTATTGGTCATTCTATAATGTCAACAACAACTGGCCACTTCATTTGATTGGATGGAGGCGTGACTTGTTTGTCTTCCATCATTCTTAATGTCCAAGACAAGCATGTTGAATTGGCTTCGATGTTGGCCTTTGGCAACATAAACCAACAAATGAAATTGATCCCATAATTGATTTTTATTTTTTTTTTAATGTCATTGATCTATGTTTTTTGAAAAAGAAATATACAAGGTGAATATGATAGTGATTATTTGTTGATATATCAATGAAAATCAAATAAAATTTTGGTTTGGTCCTAATTTTATTGTTTTTTTTTTTTTTTTTTGAAAGGTCGTTCCTTAGAGGTAAAGGGCGGTTTAAGTTAGGCTTTTCTTATGGTGGAGGTTAGGGGGGTGGTTGGAAACGTCGAGTCCGTTTATTATATAATTACCTAGCTGGGATGGAAACATGAAACTTTTTTTGAAAATGAAAGTGGAAAACACTGACCTAGAAAATGTGAGAAATATGCAACCTAGAATAATATACATAAGAAAATGATTGAAAAAACTAACCTAATATGGGAAAGGTTAGGGGAATATGAACTCACAATTTTTTTTTTATTTTTTCAGGGAACGGATGAGCTCAAACAATTAGTATTCTTTGTTTAATTATTTTGTTAATAAGAATGGCTCCAAAACTGTTAACCCCTTTAGAAAACAAATAGTAAAAGACATGCATATGGTTATTCGGAAAAATCCAGATACATATTGGCCTAGTAATATCATATACGATGAATTTCCCGGAAAAAAAAAAGCATACGATGAATGATCTCAACAATTAATGAGAATCTCTAAATTGCGAATCCACGCTAGATATATATATATATATATATATATATATATATAAATATAAATAATAAATATATATATATATATATATATGATATTTACTTAATTAGAAAGAATTTCAATTTTTATTTCAATGGATTAACGGGAAATGAAAATTATTGCCAGAAAGCCGATGATTTTCTCGTTACATCCAGACATATTTTACATTATTTAGTTCAATTGGCCCTCTGTAGAAATAAAAGTGGGAAAACACATAATTATTTATATATTAGAAACTTGTTGTTAATTATATATCTTATCCATTTCTCGCAAGCAAAATTGATGTTTGTTAGCTCTACTTATTTTAGTTGCAAGTAGTTTATAGATGTAGTATTACTATCAATAATTGAAATAAGCATGAGATGATCGTTGTGATCATGCAAAAAAGAAAAAAAAATGATCTGCATTAAATATTATTTTTTCAGGTAGCTAGTTTAAGTAAATATTTCTCAACCCTGAAGTAGTAGTCTGTACCACCTTTTAAATCTAAACTACGTACTGATCAATATTGGTTATCCAATGTGATCTTGTATAGGTTTATCAAGAATATTTAAATTAAAGATTCTAACAAAAGTATAATTTACCCAATTTTCCTGATTCTTATGTGGTAAAATTACGGCCAAGAACTCTGGAAATACCAATTATATTGTTCTTTGATGTAGAATTTTGATAGTTATGTACCTAATGCATCTGTCAATTTTGCTTTTCGATTAAGCTCGAGTCTTGAAAAGTGGGTGCAAAGTCATACCACACTTCACTTATTCCATCATAAAATAGATATAACTAAGATGATTAATTTCAGTTAACTTTAAGGTATAAAAAGACAGAATTTTATATCAAGTATTTTTTGGACCGTCAATATTTAGTATTGTTTGATTTTGATTTAATCTGATCCATGCCAACCTTAAAATTGCACACAACATTTGTATTATTCCATCGATATACATAACCTAGCATATGGAAAAAGATATTTTTTCTCTTTCTCCTGGGGAATAAGAAGACTCATAAATATTTGATTAACCAAAACTTCAATGAAAAGTTAATTGTTTCTTTTCATGTTGCCGACTTTCGGAGAGCTGAATATTTTTCTTAGGAGATCTGATATTCGACGCATTCACCAACACTATATACATATTTGACAAAATCCAACTTTATATTAAGACAATTATATATTGTGTTGTTAAAAATGGTATTTGCTCCTTTTTCAAAGATTATGGAAGTAAAGCTGCATGCGCTGAATATATATATATATATATATATATATATATATATGAGGTATCTTTCTAAATATATTATTCTCGCATAATGTTTATGTTTTGGAATTTCTTTTCTTTTGAGTGGGAATTACTTTGATTATTTCTGGTTTCAATATTTTGCAATGTATCCATCTATAATCTGTCATTCAAAGTCACATTTTTAGTCAAAAATCACAAAAGAAATTATCTCCAACCAAAAGGTGAACAGATGATGAAATATATATTAAACTTGATTAATTAAAAGTTAAATGATTGTGGCGATGAGGTCTCTTCATTCTCATTTTAAAAAAAAAAATTCTCTTCATTCGTTAAATAATGTGTGAAAGTCGCTGATATTTATTACCTTCCGAAAAAAAATCGCTGATATTTCTGCGTAATTCATGGTAAAATAGCAGTCAACAGAAATGTTTTTATTTTATTTTACCAAAAACGAGATAATCATTGCGTCAAAAGACATATTATTTCTTACTTAAATTATTACTTGTGTGATAAAAAGTCGAAAATAAAGAAAAATGGTTCTTGAAACTCTTAAAAGCTACTACTCAATTCTTTTTAAAGCAATTTTTTTTAACCCAGTTGTACACTATATTTCATTGTCTATATAAGTCAAATTCGCCGCTAAATTTCCCCATATTTTTGTTTTTCTTTCCCTAAAAGAAAAATAAATTTCACTAAAGTTGTAAGATTGGTACCACAGTGTTTATTCCTTACTGCATTAACAAAAATGGTATAAAAACTTGCACCATAAAATTCTCAACTAAACCAAATTTCTTTAAAGATCTTCTCTTCCTGTTTCTACTTGCCGTTCCAGGATCAATTTCATGGAAGTAGAAAATATTCTCTCAAGCAAAGAAATTAGTGTCTTTTTTCCCTTTTATTTCTTTTTTTCAAAAAAAGAAAAACTATAATAAAATAATGTTCCGTTGAAAATTGTATAAATAAAGAAAGAATAGTCAGCCAAAATGGTGTGACATCACATAAGAAAAGGCGAAAAAAATTAAACTGAAAACACAACAACTATATTAAAAAAAAAAATTAAAATATGCTTTTGCTCCATCATATAATGACATGTCGTTTAAAGCCATTTTCCTCATCGATCAAATCATCAAACATTATGATCCGATGGGGTAGTCCGTTTACCCTTTCCCCCATTAATCCAACGACTATATAGTATTAAATCCCAGTTGAGTTAGAGGTCTTGTCCACACATATAACTAACGTATTAATTCATTGCACCAAGTATTAATCGTTATGTTGTATTAAACACGTGATTACTATTTAATTAGTTAGCAGTCCGTAGTCAATTAAATACTAATGAAGCTACAAATAAATTTCGGTTTCTAAACAAAAGAGATATTATATATATATATATATATTATATAAGACTGTAAACTATATATGAAATGAGTACTATTTATAAGCAGGGCAGTTACTATTTACTGTTTTCTTTTTCTTTTTCTTTTTTCTATCTAATAATCTCGTTAAAGTTACTTATGTATATGTGTATGGTGGGGAAGTGTGGGGTTCGAGTATATTGGCGAAGAGATAAGTGGAAAAGTGGTCCATTTTATATCTTGGTCCATGTGTATATATGCACACATATGTATTGGCGGAAGTGTTTTTGTGGTCCATGAAGATATATGAAGAGAAAATTAAAGATGAGGCTGAAAGGAGGCAAAGGAACATGATGATGAAGTCGATCGAAAGAGGGTGGTACTAGTGTGTAGTAGTACGGGACAAAATAAAGTCATTCATGTTTAATTTCATCAACAACCTCATCCTAACAGTGCTACTCAGTTCCACTCTACTACTTTCCAATTACACGCATGCATCAATTGATCTGATATACATCTTGTCATTTGATGTAATTGTTAATTATTAACTCCTTAGCTAATTCACATACGTGACATGCAATATCATAGGTTTTTTTTTTTCCTTTAATTTTCTGATTATATTTATAAATGGAAAATTATGAGATAGAGAAAACTAGCTAGCTAGCAATTGGTTATAATAATATTATTCTTTTTTTTAATAGTGAAATGGATGATGGTGATCAATTAATAAGAGCGTGTTATATGAGAAAATTTCAACTTTTTCTTTAGACGTTATTATGAAAAAGAAAAATAAAGAATAAAAATGTTATCTCAAGAAAAAACTTAGGAAAGATACTATAATAACGTACCATGAAGTTGCTTTTACTAGTAGCTTAATTAAACACCATTCTGAAACCACATATTGGACCTTTGTTAAATATCTATTATTTTGTTGGACACATAAAATCATATATACGGGGCATCTCCAAATTGAAACATATCTAATCACAAATTGCATGTCTCCATAACATGTATATCCTCCCAAAGAGCTCTTCCTTTTTTTTTTTTTTTTTTTCCTGAGTGTTCACTTTCTTGCGAAATTCCCTCTCTATAATTGTACCAAAAACGATGCGTATTTTTCCCTTTAGTTTAACACAATCTTGGAAACGACAAAGTTCGCCTCGAAGAGCATACATACACATGCATCAATCGGGTACAAAAGGGTGAAATGTCTTGAACAAGAAACATAAAAACCTCTCCTATCAATTTGGATAACCATCCCATCAAAAATATGGTGGGGTAGCGCCATTGCCACGCCTAAGTACTTAAGTTATTTATAAGAGTACACTTTTCGGTGAAATTGAATCATGTATTTTTCAGTCTTTCTTTGGTAGCTAGATTGGCGTGTCAAAAGTTTGTGATTGCTACTAATAATTTGTCTATTCTTCGCAACATATTTATGTAGCCCAAATATATTACTTGCCCCTCCACATGACATGAAATGTTACATTCCAGAAATGTTTAACCAATTAACTTGAATTAATCATATACCACGTTCCCATGACATTGAGACTGATCCACAGTTTAATTCCCATAAAAATGTATTTCTTGGACTAATTACTTATGATATACATACATATATGGTTGTGATCTTCTAATGAACACTTGTTCTAGAGAATGCGAATGTTTGTGATGTATGTAATTTGAGAAGCAATCAGGAACCATACTTGGCACCTGGAAGCAAGAAGATGATGATATATGTAATTTAACATGTATGAATGGGTAATTTGGTAAATGTAAAAGGCCGTATACCTTTCGTATTCATAGAGAGTGGTCAAACTCAAAACTATCTAACAATGTACATTTGATCAGATGAGAATCCACAAGGTTCTCTAACATCAATATGAGGTCCCTTTTTCTCCTACTTCCTACCTTAGACCCTTTTGCAAGTCTCTTCCAAGAAGAATGCTACCCCACACTTATGATAAGATAACTACTAGCATGAGAATTTTTTTTTTTTGACTTAAAAGAATAATAGCTAAATTATTATTACATATATAAATTTCCTGGTTATGATAAATACTTGGTGGCTGGGTCAGAAACCCTACCAAGGCGATTTTGTCTTCCAATATTCTTGAGGATAGAAATCAACACACAAGGAATATAAAATTCAAACCAATCTTTTGGAGTCCGCTTCATTAATTTGGCCAAACTTTATTCTTCATATATCTTATAAACTCTAATCAATTACAATAATATCGCTTATTAGTTATGTAAATGAAATTGAATCCATTAAGTTTATGAATAATTCTGCTTTTGATCAGGTGCAAAATCCAAGACAAAACCTGTCAAATTCCGGATGATATAGGCCTAGCTGTGATTGAAAAATATCGAGGGCAGGATTGTGAAAGCAGTAGTGAACATATTTTAATCGTTGAAATTGTTCCTTCACAAGGGACATATATAAATATATACACATTTTCAGCCCATAAAATCTAGGTATATATAGTCTCAACTCTCGAAGACTTCGACCATGCATACCAAATTTTTCCATGCATAGCTCAACTGCGGGTGAAGCTATCAGCATTGACTCTCCCATCGTCCCAAAGTGAATGTTTTAATAAGAAATTAGCACCAAAAGAGGACAAAGACAGAGACACAGACAAACCTTACAAAAGACTTTTTCCACTCCCATAACATAATCTTGTTCCCTACATAATTAAAACGGACCCCATTTTGTGAAAAATATACAACAAATTAACCTCAATCCACTAAACACAAAACCTTAATAATGATTATTATAATCACAAAAATCAACCCACTAATCACATCTTTTGTTTTTTTGAGGGGAAAAAAAACCTAATTAATTATACCCCGGCCCATTGTTTTCTATCTTTCGCTAGATTATACGGCACTGTTTCTTTTAATAATAATAACTTTAATTAATGGATGTGAAAGTGTTGGGATCGAATGGGACAAAATGGAGGGTTCAATCTTGTTGGCTCGTGTAAAACGTGTGGGGCCCACTTATTACCGTCCAAAAGAGAAGATGCATGGCATGGCGCGCTGCGATGGGTGCTAAGTGCACGTTGGGACAAAGTTAGCAGATGCCCCACGAAACCTTAGACCGTCGTTTTAACATTTAGGCTTTTGGATTCAGACACGTGTCAAACATACAGCCGCTTGCCAACCGAGGGTATGTTTTTGGTCCAGGGATTGTTTCGACAAAGAAGAGTGTTAAATTCATTTTCTTTTTAAATTTTTCTTAACAAAAAAAACTCATAAAGTTAGAGATTAGTTCACTTAATTAACTCTCTCAATAATATTGGACAAAGTTATAAAGTTAGAGGTTAGTCCACGAGTTAAATAGAGAGATAAGACAATGCATTTGACATTAATTTTTGGACAAATTCTTTGTTATTTCTCTAAGCTCCTTAATTTTGATCTCATCTTTGTATATGTTTTGTTTTGAATTTTTTTTTTAAAAAAGAATATAGCCTCTCTCTTTTTTCCCCTCCGAACGAGGATATGACCTCTTTTTTAGTGGTATAAGAGGATGTCGATTTTAAACCGTCAAACTTTTTTAGTATTTTAGTTGTGTACATGTGCGTGTGTGAGACTGTGAGAGAGAAACTATTGTTGTCTCCTACTTTTTCTAGGCGGTACTTTAAGCAAAGAGAAATTTCCAGGTATTTTCGTGATCTTTAATAAATTGTTTTGACTACATTCAAGAAAAAGGAAAATAAAATAAACTCTAACGACATTATCACTATATAGAAATTAATTGGAAAAGTAATTATTAGCATGATTATAATCATCCTATGCAACAAAATGCAAATGTTGTTTGCATATTCGGAGAAGAATGATTACCACGACGCAAACGTCTTGATATTATTTTAAAATTTTTAATGTAAAATATGAACTTAAATTTTAAAAGAAATTAATTAAGCAAAAAGGAAAAGATAATTTGCATTCTAAAAAAATAATCGTGCATTTGCATGAGAGAGTAAATATAAAAGTATTAAGTATATTAACAATCCACGAGCTTTTCAAATTCTTTCCTTCTTTGTTTTTTATTTTTTTGGCAATGAAATACTTAATTTGCATTTAAAAAATAATGTTGAAAGGCAAGTGTTTGGCACTTTCTGTTAAACCTATGCTCTGAATCTCGATCCCTATATTTTATAGAATTATGTTAAAAAGAAGAAAAAGAAGGGGAGAGTGACCGAAGAGAGAGTGAAATGAAAAAAAAAATAATAATAATAATAATAACAAGTACGCATGCGGGTAAACAGCGATTGAGTCATAGGTAAAATTGACAGGGCGACAAGGGACGTTTAACTTGCAATCCCAATGAATCGAGATATTCATCGCATAAAGTTATAAACTATGTGCTTTAACTCTGTCCCCGCCGTCAGGTTTACTTTTGGCTTTCTGATCATGTACACGTAGCATATACTCATCTAATATATATATATATATATATATGTCTAAGGATATATCTATGTCTATCTATATATAATCTACTAAGTCCCCTAACTCAACTACTGCTCCCTACAGGCCCTACCAACCTTCATCTCCAATGTTGCTTTCTTACTTAATTAGTTATGTGGTAGCTGGTCAGTAAACGTTTTTCAATTAGAAGTCTAATTACCTTATTACTGTTCATAATATATACAAATGAAGCTATCATGACATTCAAAAAACGGAAAACAAAATTGCATTGATGTTTATTAGGATTTATGAAAAAAATGAAAATTAGTCATGATTGAGAATCTACTATCTCATCTCTACTATTTAATGGATATCTAAAGCCTAAATATGTTTATATACTGACGAAAATCGCCCATATATATGATATATAATATAGGCGCATGATGTGAAAAATGTGAGTTGTGAAATTTTTTGTCTGTATTCTTAATTTTTTATTGTTAGAATTTTGGCTTGTTAGTTTTTATAATTGTTTGTACATTGTTCCACATCACTTGTGCATGAATATTTGGGGTCTACAGTTGGCTATAAATAAAGTCTTCTGTAATTGATTTTTAATCATTCTAAAATTAGTTTCCCTACTGGTGAGGACATTTATTCCTAAGGACCTCCATGATTTTGTTTTTATTATTTTTCTCATTTGTTTTTGGGTTTTTGCATTATAGTCCAGATTTTGTATTTCCTCTTTTTGAAGTTAGTGAAGTATTCAGCAATACCCCGAGAGCGTAGGTAATTTGCCGAACCTCGCTAAATTTTGTGTTCTCCTTTATTTTTGCATTTAGTATTTTCTGTACATTTTCTGATTTTGTTAATTTTAATAGTTAGTTGGTAGTTTATATTTGCTAAATTTTGTGTTCTCCTTTATTTTTGCATTTAGTATTTTCTGTATATTTTCTGCTTTTGTTAATTTTAATAGTTAGTTGGTAGTTTATATTTAATATTGTCTTAGTATTAAATATAAGCATTTAGAGTAGTTGTGCTTCTGCTGCACAACAAGTGGTATCAGAGCAACAGGTTCGCCCTAGGCTTTGTTTTGTAGCTATATTAGCAGAAATGTCAGAATCTTCATCAACGCCGGCAAAGAAGAAAATGGTGACTAGTGCAAAAATTGATGTGGAGAAATTTGATGGCCAAAATAACTTTGGCTTGTGGCAGTGCAAGATATTGGATAGTTTATGTCAACAAGATCAAGATATTGCTCTAAAGGAGACGAAACCTGAGAAGATGGAGGATAAAGAATAGGAGAGGATCAATCGTCAAACTTGTGGTACAATCCGCTCATGTCTTTGTAGAGAACAGAATTATCCACTCATGAAGGAGACTTCTGTAAGTAAGCTTTGGAAGGCGCTTGAGAACAAGTACATAAAGAAGAGCAATGAGAACCGACTATACTTGAAGAAGAGACTTTTCCGGCTCCACTTGAAGCCTGGTACGACTATCAGTGACCACATTGATACTTTTAACTAGTTGATTGTAGATTTGTTGAATTTGGATGAAACTTTCAAAGATGTGGATAAAGCAATGTTGCTGATTGGGTCTCTTCCTGATGAATTAGATTATCTCTGTATTACGTTGCTTCATGGAAAGGAAAAATTGTCCTTCGATGAAGTGAGTACTGTATTGTACATTCATGAGATTCAGAAGAAATATCAGAAGGAGAATAGGGAAATGCCCGCAGAAGCGTTTGCAGCCAGAAGACGTAGTCAGAGTCGTAAGCAGGAGAAAAATGATAAATCTCATTCGAAGGGAAGACCTGGTAAGAATAAATGTGCCTTTTGTCATGAGAAAAGACATTGGAAGAAAGATTGTCTGAAGTTAAAGAATAAAGGCAAGGGCAAAGCTACTTTTGATGCATATGTAGCTGAAGTTGAAGATAATGAGTCAGATTTTGCTCTAGTTAGTCAACCGATGATATCTCAGTATGATGAGTGGATTTTAGATTCGGGATGTACTTACTATATGTGTCCTCACAAGGAGTGGTTCTTCAACTTTGAAGAGCTAAATGGTGGAGTTTTTTACATAGGAAATCATGTAAAACAGCTGGGGTAGGTTCAATTCGATTGAAAAATCATGATGGATCAACTAGAGTTCTGACAGATGTTCAGTATGTACTGAAATTGAAAAGAATCTCATCTCTTTGGGAGCTTTAGAATCTAAAGACTTCGCTATAACTATACGAGATGGAATTCTAAAAGTCACTTCAGGCTCTTTGGTGGTGATAAAAAGTACAAGAAGAAATAACTTATATTGCTACAATAGTAGTACAATTATTGGATCAGTTGCTGCAGTTTCTTAAGATGATAAAACTTCAAAAATTACCAGGTTATGGCATATGCGTTTGGAACATACAGGGGAAAAAGCTTTCTTTAGTTTGGTGAAACAAGGCTTACTAAAAGGAGCAAAGCCCTGTAAGTTAGACTTTTGTAAATACTATATTCTGGGAAAACAGATAAGAGTGAATATGGATGACATGCTTGAGGTTTTCCTTAAGTGGAAAAAAATGATTGAGACTCAGATGGGTAGAAAGATCAAAAGACTTCGATCATACAACAGTGGAGAATATAGGAGTGATCCATTTTTGGGAGTTTGCCAGTCTGAAGGTATTGTGCATCACTTTATAATCAAAAAAATACCACAACAGAATGGGATGACAGAACGCATGAATCAGACTTTGTTGGAGAAGGTTCGGTGTATGTTGTCCAATGTTAGGTTGGGCAAAGTTTTTTGGGCTGAGGCAATTACGTATGCATGTCATCTTATTAATCGTTTACCATCGACTACAATTGGAGGTAAAACCCCTCTTAAGGTATGGTCTGGAAAACTTGCTAGTAATTATAATTCTTTATATGTCTTTGGTTCCACTGCCTGATACGAACTACGCTAATAATGTGACGAAACCCGATACAAAATCTGAAAACACAATCCCAAGATAGTGAGAATAAGGGCCTGATATTTGGGAGAAAGAGATTTGTAGGAGACATAATTAGATAAAGGATAAGAAGAACAAGGAGGTAAAGGTTGTTGCGTTAATAAATTACAGTGATAGGCTTAAAAGTAAGAAGAGGGCTTGTGAGCTTTAGTGGATCTTTAAAGAATGGATGGGGTAGGTACAGATAACATAGTTGGTAAGGAAGAGGTAACTTTAGAAAGTAAAGGTTCATGAAAAGAAGTGGAAGAGGAAAAAAGAGAAGTATCAACAACAGGAAATTATAACACAAGATTAGGAAATGGATCAACTAACTTGTCTTAAGAAACAATAGTGTGACAAGGAAAAAAAATCCTCATGAAAAATGACATCATGAGAGAGAAAAATTTCTCGAGACTGAATATCATACAACTTATAACTTTTAATGCCAAGAGGATAACCAAGAAATACACAAACCCAAGCTCTAGGTGCAAACTTCATTTTGTGACTAGGAAGAGTGGATGCAAAAGCAAGGCAACCAAAGACACAGAAACCACTATAATCCACTGTAGACTTATACAGAATATCATAAAAGGTCTTATTATTGAGCAAAGAAGAAGAAGTACGATTAATGAGGAATGTGGCAGTAAGAACACACTCAGTATAAAAATACAATGGAAAATGGGAATGAAAATAGAGAGCTCGAGCAATATTCAGCAAGTGCTGATGTTTCCGTTCCACAACCGAGTTTTGTTGAGGTCGATCCACATAAGAGAATTGATGCAAGACTCTTATTTTATTAAAAAACTTAGTAAAAGTTAGCTCTTTAGCATTGTCAGATTTGAAAACCTTGATTTTAGCATTAAATTGAGAATTAACCATATTGAAAAACCTAGGAATAACAGAAACCACATCAAATTTGTGTTTGAGCGAAAAAATCCAGGTAAATCGACTGTAGCCATCCACTAAAGTCAAGAAAAAATGGTGCCCTGAATGTAAAGTAACATGATAAAGCCCTTATATATCATAATGAATCAAAGCAAATGGAGTAGCATCCATATTGTCACGACCCAAAACCCGGGCTAGTGGTAGAGGAGAATTTCACAAAGGTGGAAAATTCCTTAATTTATTTAAAAAGTGTCAAAAGTTCTAGTTTTTATAAAAACAGTCCATTTAAATAAAATAATCGGAATTCCATTCCGAGAACCACTCCCACAGTTCGTATACACCGTCAAACATAAATTGAACAATTACTTAAAAACATGAAATTAATTTCAAAACCCATCATCATCATCATTCATAACAGATGTCAAATACCAGAATGGCATACATAAGTTTCAGACAAAATAGAAAGCAGTAATCTTGGTTAAATGCTAACACACAATCCAAATAGTCCAAAGACTACGACAACAAACTCCTAGCATTACCAAGAGACGAACTGCAATTAGGATGACCTCTTACTCCTCTTGATCACCAAGATCGCATTGGACACCACCTGAGGAGGAAGGTAAGGGGGGGTGAGCATACAATGCCCAATAGAAAAATAGTTACCTCAGGGAAAAACAGTTCAGTGATGGGAATCCCCTGCATGGTTAGTTCAAATCCAAAACATACACACACGTATATAAATAATCCAAACCGGAAGCCAATATATATATAACAGTGTAATCAAAACCATCACTCCATATGCACATGACACAAATCAACCCATACCCATGAGCTCATATCCTCTCATCTGTGGAAACCCAGGATGATGGCACTAAGTGTACCTAATAGCCTGCCTGATACCTAAGCCCATACCCAGAGGGAACACCCATGTGTTGCTTACCAAACCTGGAGGGGCAACCGAATTGCTTACACCTGCCAAATGGGGAGGTAATCAGAAGTAACAAGACCTCGCGCGAGTTTACGGACTTTCACCGACGGTAGGGCACGTAGCGCCACACTGTAAAACCCACGATATTAACACGATGCTCATGTATGATCCTATGATACGTGCAATACAGAACTGAAGTGTAAAAACTACTGTACTCTGGTTTTTCAATAAAACATGCATAATAGGGTTTTATAGAAAAACGGGCAGCATAACGACCCTATTTTTGATATACCAAAAATAACCTGCACACAGCAAATTTCCAGAGCAGTACAGTATATATCGTATAACCAGACTCCATCACATATAATTCAAATTATTAAAATACGCTTGTTCTTATATGCTGCAAAAAAAAAGTTTTAACTCAAAAACGGTATAAAATGAAGGTAACTAAACCCCTACCTCAATAGAATAGCGACACCATGCTATTGAGTCCTTAAGGTGTCATTGACGATCGCCCGGAGGGTTGGGAACCAATTCCAAGCCCTCGATCGTCCTCGTGTGAAAAACTAATTTCTCACCGGAGCTTCAATTCCATAAACGGACCTCTTCACTGAATTCCTAGCATACAAAATAGCTAGGTTAGACATAAAACTGGTCCAATTCGGGTCCGGATCCACACCGGACTCGTAACACGCAAAACGAGACAAAATCTTGACCGTCTGATCTCGATTTTTGTGCCGATCACCAAACTACATAATATATATATCAAACTTCTCCATTTTCTAAGTACATTCCAAAAATGCAATCAAAAACACAATCCAACGGTCGGATCGAGAACAACAACCAAAAACTCGAAATGACAAAAAATGGCAACTTTCAATCCGGGCAAAATGGAGTTAAGATATATATTCCTTGATGATCCTTACGACGATACGAATCCAATGGGACCGGTTTGAGGCCGAAAGGTGGCCGGAATCGTCGCCGGTGACGGAAAAACCGAAATGGGTCGAAACGGCTTTTATGGCTTTTTCTGGCGACACAAGCGGCGGCAGCAAGCGGCGACAGGCGGCGGAGCTTTGTGGTGGCGAGGTGAGACGACGCCGGTCGGTGGGCGGCCCAGACGGTGGCTGGGCGGTGGTGTGGCTCCCTTTGGCCGAGAGAGAGAGAGAGAGAGAGACGAGGGAGAGAAAGAGAGAGAGAGAGAGATAGTGATCTGTGGGGGGGGGAACGTGAGGGAGGAGAGAGAGAAGATATGTATATAATTTTTTTTTTTTTAAAATCTAGTCAAAAGACCATTTTGCCTTTAAAGAAACTGGGTTTTTACATTCTCCCCTCCTTATAAGAATTTCGTCCCGAAATTTAAAATACAAGTCAAGGTTTATATCACAATACAACTTCTAACTGAAAGTTAAACAAATGAGGGTACTTCTGGTACATCTCCGTCTCGAGTTCCCAAGTAGCCTCGTTCTCTTTGTGATGTTCCCAAAGTACCTTGACAAGTGATATCTCTCTGTTGCGAAGCACTTTCAACTCCCTAGCCAACAAGCGAACAGGCTGCTCTTCATAGGATACATCCTCTTGGATCGGTACTTGCACGTACTGAACAACATGAGATGGGTCCGGCGTATACTTCTTCAACATCGACACATGAAACACATTATGCACGTGACCCAACTGTGCAGGTAGATTCAAGCGATACGTCACTGGTCCAATTCTCTCAATGATCTCAAAGGGACCAATATACCTTGGAGCAAGCTTACCCTTAACTCCAAATCTTGTAACACCTCGCCTTGGAGTCACTTTCAAGAATACGGAATCACCTGTATCGAACTTTACCTCACGCCTCTTCGGGTCAGCATAACTCTTCTGGCGAATCTGAATCTCTTTGAGTCTCTCTTGGATATCCTTGATCTTCTCAGTAGTCTCTTCAATCAATTCAAGTCCGAGAGTAACATGCTCTTCTGGTTCTGCCCAACACAAAGGCGATCTACACGGCCTCCCATATAACACTTCATATGGAGCCATACCCACACTGGTCTGGTAACTGTTATTATAAGCAAATTCCACCAAAGGAAGATGATCATCCCAGTTCCCACCAAAATCCAATATGCAACAACGTAGCATGTCCTCAAGAATCTGAATATTCCTTTCAGACTGACCGTCTGTCTCAGGATGGTAAGCTGTACTGATATCCAACTGCGTACCAAACACTTTCTACAAGGCTCTCCAATACTTATAAGTGAACCTTAGATCTCTGTCAGATACTATACTTGAAGGCACACCATACAAGCGTATGTTGTTCTCCACATATAGTCTACTGAGCTTAGTAAGAGAGTAGTCCATCCGGATCAGTATAAAGTGAGCACTCTTTGTTAACTGATCGACTATCACCCAAACTGCGTCGTTCTTCCTCAAGGTCTTCGGCAAACTAGTCACGAAGTCCATCGTGATCTTGTCCCACTTCCACTCCGGAATTGGCAATGACTGGAGTAATCCAGCTGGTTGCTGGTGTTCAGCCTTGACTTGCTGACAAGTCAAATACTTAGCCATAAAGGTAGCTATATCCTTTTTCATTCCTTTCCACCAATACTGCCATTTTAAGTCCCGGTACATCTTGGTACTACCTGGATGTACTGCAAACCTTGATTTGTGAGCATTTGATAGAATGGTTTCTCGAAGATTAGGGTCATTAGCTACAGCCAACTTCCCATTGAAAAGCAAACACCCTTCTCTGTTAGTACTCCAACTATCTAACTGTTCACCATTTTGAAGTCGGTTCCAGGTTGTCCTCAACTCCCTGTCTTGCCACTAACTCTGCTGGACAGTCTGGAGAAGAGATGGTGAAATCACAATGTTGCTCAGGTAAGCCACATCTTCATTCTCGAAGTACTGCAAGTTGTAATCACCAATCGCAACTTAGTTTTTCCAATCTTCAAATTCCAGTGCAGCTAGTGCACCACGAGGCTTCCTACTCAGTGCATCGGCTACAACATTGGCCTTACCAGGATGGTACTGTAGGTCGAAGTCATAATCCTCTATATACTTAACCCATCTTCTCTGTCTCAAGTTCAAATCTTTCTGGATAAAGAGATACTTCAAACTCTTATGATCGGAGAATATGTCGAACTTCACACCATACAAGTAATATCGCCAAATCTTCAAGGCAAAGATCACTGCTGCAAGTTCTAGATCATGGGTGGGATAGTTCCTTTCATGTGGCTTCAACTGACGAGAAGCATAAGCCACTACTTGACCATTCTGCATCAAGACACATCCCAAACCCGTATTTGAAGCATCGGTATACACCACATAAGGCTCATTACTGTCAGGAACAGTAAGAACAGGTGCGGTGGTCAAACTCTGTTTCAATTTGACAAAAGTTTCTTCACTCTCGTGATCCCAAACAAACTTGACGTCCTTCCTGGTCAACTTCGTCAAAGGCAAAGCAATCCTCGAGAAATCTTGCACAAAACGACGGTAGTAGCCTGCCAATCCAAGGAAACTACGTATCTCTGTTACATTTCTCGGTCTTTCCACTCCAGAACAGCTTCAATCTTAGCGGGATCGACTGAAATACCCCTGTGAGAAATCACATGACCCAAGAACTTCATTTCTAACATTCAAAAGTCACACTTTGATTTTTTGGCGTACAACTGATGATCTCTCAAGGTCTTGAGTACTATCTCCAGATGTTCAGCATGTTCTTCTCGAGTCTTAGAATATACCAGGATATCGTCAATGAATGCGACCACAAAACGATCCAAAAACGGCCTAAAAATCCGATTCATGAGATCCATGAAGGCTGCAGGTGTATTCGTTAAACCAAATGGCATCACCAGAAATTCAAAGTGACCATATCGGGTTCTGAATGCTGTCTTCGGTATATCATCCTCCCTTTTCTTCAACTGATGATAACC
>JXTB01000045.1:689743-703222 GCA_002914805.1 Parasponia andersonii
TTTTTATTTAAATGGACTGATTTTATAAAAACTAAAACTTTTGACACTTTTCAAATAAATTAAGGAATTTCCCACCAAGTGAAATTCTCCTTTTGCCACTAGCCCGGGTTTTGGGTCGTGACAATTGAGGCTGGTATCCAAGAGGATATCCATGAAGTTTGTAGCATCTATCAATGGTATGACCATGATATTAACAATCAGTATAGAAAGATCTTTCTTTCTTTTGCCCTTTGTAAACTCATGAATTATTATTCTCTTGATTACCTCTATTATTATACTGACTAGTATTATTGTTTGAATGAAAACTCTCAGAATTAGACACTGGATTCCTAGGAGTATTGGCTTTGGCAGTAAAAGCCATGGTATTGGCAGAATCAATATTTGGTACATCAACTTTCCTTTGTCGTTATTCATGAGAAACAAGAGCAAAAACCTTATTTATAGAAGGCATAGGATCATACGAAGTAATTGGCCACGAATTTGAGAAAAAGAGTCATGTAAACCCATAAGGAAGGACATGATATACTCCATCTGATAGTAAGAATTTAAAGCCTTAACACCACCACAAGTGCACTTTCCACATGTTAACACCACTATAAGTGCACTTTCCATTTGATATTAAGAATTTAAAGCCTTAATACCACCATAAGTGCACTTTCTACATGTACAAAGTATCCTATAATTCTTTAACTCTTTTCACACAATTTTCAGCTTGGTGAAATACACACTAACAGAGTGTTGAGCTTGGGTAAGATTCAGTAATTCATGATGCAGTTGAAAAATTCTAGGCCCATTACTTTGCTCAAAACGATCTTTAAGGTCAAACCAAATCTCATGTGCATAATTAGAGTATATAATACTAGCAGAAGTTTCTTTGGAAACAAAATTCAAAATCTATGAAATTACCATATTGTTGTTACAAATCCAAGTTTGAAGAAGGTTTGGATCATTACCTTTAGGTTTGGAGATTGAACTATTGATGAATCCCAATTTGTTCATCACAGAAAGAGTAATCATCATTGTAGGGCTCCAAGAGGCATAATTGTCCCCAATCAAAGGTTATGAAACTAGAGCTAGGACTATCCAAGTGATAGAGGAAATACTTATTGGAAGAATCATTAATGGCGGATCAAGTGCTTGACTGATTAGAAGGATTTGAATTTGTAGAACCAAGAGTAACCATGATTGAGGAAAATCAACACTTAATTTGGAAGAAAATAGAGTTGAAAACAAAGCATCAACAATGAAGCTCGAATGAAGCACCAGAAAGACTAGCAATGGCAGTCAATAAATCATTGTAGTAACGACACATGCTCTGATACCATATCAAGATTGGATAGGAAAGTTGGGAAAAATATATTTCTCATTCATACATTGTAGTTCTCTATACAGTACTAATTTATAAATAAAAGAGTTATACAACGACGCTAGCTGTGCACAAGTGCTAGCAAGGCAACACTTAACACAAAATATTAATTACTAAAACTACTTCTAAAATAATTCTATTAATCCAACTATATACAATTTGTAATAACTATACTATACCACTAACTGAGGACGAAGCCATTTTATGGCTTGTGGGGGCTCAATTTTCCCAATCCTTCGGAAAAGCTTAGTCCCCGTTTGTTTCAATAATTCTTCCTTATTTGAATGGGTGGTCCTTAGAATGGTTATTTATTTCAATAATCTCAATTTTTTCATTAAAATGGTATATTAAAATGGATGTTTCTTTCAACAATTCATCTTTTTTATTCGAATAACACATTTTTTAAGAAAACCATTGGAATAGGCTTTTTGTTCTTGGAATGAGAACGGAGGCTAAATGTTATTTTGGAATAGTTCATTCTAGTGTCTTCTATTCTAATTATAACTTATTATACTTTATTTCACTTCAAATATCTTTTATTCTAATTACAACTTATTCTACAATTTCTATTTAAATACACTTAATTCAAATGGGTAAACTAAATAGAATATTAATAATTTACATATATTTATAATTTTTTTAGCCAAAATTATATACAAAACCCTACTAAAAATAGAAAAATGCAAAATATCCCCCGCAAAATAGATAAAATATAGTTTTCGCCCTCACTAAATAATAATCCTGACACCATCCTGCCACTAACCAATGCGTTTTCTTTACCTGTGGTTTGATGTAGTTTGTAAAATCTTGGAATCATACAATGGGATCACAATCCAAACTCTAGTACACCATATTAGATTATATATCTTTTTATACTACTTTTAAGTAGTTCTTTATTGTTTGTTCGACTTTTAATTTTATAAATAATATTTTTATAACTAGCATGTATTGATTTTTCTTCCTTATGAATTAATAAATTTAGAAGCAAATGCTAAAATTTAAATTGAAAAAATTTGTCAAATTATGGCCTTTTTAATCAAGCTCAAGGCTAAAGTTTATTATTACTCAAGTGTGGAAACCGCAATGCTTCATAAATATAAATGTGATTTGGGATTTGATTTATCCTAATCGCTTCACATTTCTAAAATATTGGCATAAATCGCATGCCAGTTTATCGCACTAAATATTACTTCTGTTTGTAGATCAGGTCCAATTAATTATGGTTACTATTTAAACAAACTTTAAAAGATTATTAATAATAAAATAATAAGTTTTGGCTTTAGTGACTGAGCAACAGGTAGTTAAGCATATAAGTTATGCTTAATTATATGTCATTAGGATAAATTGTTAGTTTTTACACGAACCACATCCACCTAAGATATAGCATTTTTAATTCCTGGTTCCAAGTTCGGATTACCACTTGAGGTACTCCTTGGGTTAAGCTGAAAACAATATTAAACATATACAATAAGGACCTGTTTGAGAAAGCAAGTACAGTTATAGGGTGAAAAACTAAGTTCATATTCCAATTATTTTTCAAATTGGACTAATTAATGTATCTTTCAAATAGAAAATCTCGCAATTGTAGGGAAGTCGTGCTTATCAATATTTTATATAAGTCGTAATCTACAAACAGATTCGTCGTGAAATAAAACATATATTAATATCTTTGGTCGCTTGAGAATATTACAATATACATTTATATGCTAAATAAATTCGAGTAAACCAATTCTATAAGTCTCCGCATTTATATTTTAATACATTCTTTAATTTCTTTTAGGGGAAATATTTGAATATAAATTTAATTCTTATGCGTAATATATATTTTTTTGAAAGATACGTGTAATATATATTTAAGAGAGAGTACTAACCTTATAAAGTGAAGCATGACCAACAAATTCAGAACATAACTAATATCTGTTAACATCATAGACTATGTATAAAAAAAGATATTAAATTATGTATTATGCATGACAGCATGAATTCTGCTTTAAGCATTGAGGAATTTATTAATTAATATGTATTAAAATTAATGGCAATGAAGAATCGAATTTTGGCATGATACTGTGCATATCATTGTAGGATCACTTTTACCGAATTAAGCTTGCACCTGTGTATATATATAAATATATATGGGTACTAATTTCTTTTATCTAATTATTATTTTAGCCAATATTTATTGTGTATATTTTTTATAATAAAAAATTTTAAAAAAATAATATTAATAATACAGATTATTTCATACATCTCATTATAACAGTTATAATAACAGTTAGATTATCATTTATTAGATCAGATGATGAACCGAGATTGGATTATCATCTATTAGATCAGATGATAAACTACCTATATATAGATAAAAAAGATACATTTTAAATTAGCACAGTATATATATAGATATATATATATATTTAAGGCTTACAAACATAAATAAAAAGAATTACAATTTCATCTTCCAACATATCACTTTTGATAAACCGTTCACTTAAAGAGATACAATGCGTGTTACTAATTCAGGGAAAATAAAAAGAAAAAGTGGTAGGGAAATGTGAGTGATATTATTATTATTTTTTTGATAAATTATTATTATCATAGAAGAGTGAAATTATTGAAGAAACTTCGGATCCTCGTACAAATTCAGAGACTCATTAAATCCTGCTTTAAAACTGGGTACTAATAAAACCAGATTGATTATGCATAATTGAGAGACAAACTTATTCATTGTTTATTATATTGTTGCTAGGAAAAGACATCCTGACTCCTGATTAACTCGCGGAGTTAATACCAAACTAGTTAGATCTTTATCGAAATGTGTGTCATTATAATCGTTTTAATTATGAAATTGAATTCATAAATAAGGGAAATGCATGCAATTCAGCTCTCTCTCTCTCTATTTTTTTTTCTCTCTCTCTCTAGTATATTCTTTTGTTTATTTATTCTATTTATTCTTTATTTGTGAAGTAGCGAACACGTGTAGGACAAATTGTAACACTTTGTGTATCTTAGCTATAGCTAGTATATATGTTATTCATTATATAGGTCAGAAGATGTAGAGAATCTGGAGTGTACCAAGGAACAAACCCTAGTTATAAAGAGTTGTTTAAAATAAATCGATTTGGTGCAACAAAAGTTAATTAATCATAATTAATAAAACAACTACGACAACATTAACAAAAAGCATTTTACAACTTTGGAGGTTTTAGGGGTCAGAATCTCACCTCTATTCTGGAAATGACATCAACCTTACCTCTCTTCTTCACCTAAAACCATTCCCCACGCACGCCTACTTAATATATTGACTTTTACTCAATTTTGCTGTCAAATTTTCGTCCAAACTTTTCCTTTTTTTTTTTTTTTTTTTTCACTTTTTAAGTTAATCAAAGTTTATTTCCTTCTCTTAAATAACATGAGAAAAATGGAAATCGAATGGCAATTTAAAATGTTATTATAGCTATAGTACTCTCGATATCAAGAATAAAGTATTCTTAGGTATTATTCGGCAGAAAAAGTATGTCTTAGCTAGGTAAATTTTATGTATAAATATAGGCACGAATAAAGCCCTAACTTTAGATTGGGTATTTATAGATTGACGCTGTTAATTTGCAGAAACTAACACTTACGGTAATTTGACCAAATTATTCTAAACAATTAAAATGAGTACAAACGAGGGTTGCATTCGAAATAGAGACATGATGGATGTTATATATATGTATTTTAAAAACGAAAAAAACTCTTTTGAGCACCAAAAAGTCATAATTAATATTGATCATCTATCAAAGGGTATAATATTTAAAAAACGAAACATGACGTTTACACAATAATATAATAATACGCAAGCCAAAATAATTCACCAAAAATTTTAGCAAGTAGTAAATTCGAAACTGTGATATATGTAGCGAACCAGTAAACTTTGAAACTCCAAGATTAATAGATTTCACATATATCTCTTAATATATTGTAACATAGCTCATATTTCTTCCATTAGATATTATATCGGTACATGTTCCATATATATATGTAGTGTAATTTCAAGGAAAAAGGTCGAGAATATGACTAATAATTGAACGATTAGATTTTCAGCCATAGTTTTTAAGTTCCAACATATGTAGTACTCTAACGTTAAGACAATCAAATGAAGGAATCAATATATTATAAGATTCTACAAAATTAGGGTGATGAGATCAAACGAAAGAATATATAATATATGGACCACAATTTAACAAAAGAAAATGGAAAATAAAGGTCTGGATTATTAACTCTGATAAAATTGGCTGAATAAGTCAGAAAATCAGAAACCTCTTGATCAAGAAAATTAATGAGTAAAACTCTGAAAAATTTATTCTTCATAAAAGTAAACAAAAAGTAACTCATCTTATTTATTTATTTCTGAAATAATATCTTAGAATCATCTGCCGTTTGGGTGACGGCAGTTCTCCAAACAGAGAAAATATATGTAGAGAGAGAGAGAGAGAGAGAGAGAGAGAGAGAGACGGTGTACTGCAATGCCAATGCAACTAGGTAGGGGACCATTTTCCCGCTTTGCCAATTGCCCTCATGGGTGGACAGTTTGCCATAAACACCAAAACAGTACAGCCCGCTCTCTCTCTCTCCCCCCCCCCCAAAAAAACCCTCAGTGGGCCCCACTCCTAAAGGCTCCATCTTCTTCTTCTCACACTTATTGGGCCCCACCTGGGCCTAAAAAAATTGAAGAAGAAGGAGGGGGTGGGGGACCACTCCCACACACAGGGCTACAGTTCGCATTGATTAAGCCGGCGGCTGTCAGAGAAGTCAAAAATTCCAAGTGGTCCCCACCCCGTCGCGCTCCTCCACACGTGGACGGTGGTGATTAGACCATCTCCGCGCGTGCTTTGAACTGGTCCCCGTCCCTTGTGGTCCAAACGACGAGGAGGTGACTCGTGTCGATAGGTCCTTGTCCCGCGAGTGGCGGAGATAACAGCGACGTAATTCCTGGTCCCCCCTTTTTAATTATTTTCTATTTTTATTATTTTTCCACGATATTTAATACGTGTATTTTAATATTTTCTTTACACCTACCGAATGTAGCCGGTTGCCTGAACTTGAAAATCCACCTTGTTCCACAGCCTAAAACCGGTCACCGGGCAAATTAAAATGAGATTTTGTTCAGCCCAATCAGTCAGTTCGTCACGCTAGTTCGGATGACGTGGGAAGCACGCTCCAAGACTCGAGGGGGATACTATTGTTTTTAGTATTTCTACCGCTACGTTTTTTGTTTTTGTTTTTTTTGGGTTCTAGATACGCTAAGTCGCTAATGTACTTTTGTTGTTGGAGATCCACTTTTTTCGAAGTATGGAGCGATTTGGGTCGTCATTTTTATATTACCTTTAAATTATTTTATGAATAAATTATGAATTTTTTAACATCAAGGTAAAGTTTTTTTGTTCACGAGTGCGACACGTGCGGATAACTTTGGCCCCTAAATATTATTGTTGGTAATAATGTTTGTCGGGTTCCTTTTAAAACTAACATTTTTATCTCCCTTGGTTTTGCACCGCATTATGTAATGATAATGCGGTCCTTATACATTGATAAATGATAAATGAACATCTAGTAAAGGCATTGAAAATGTGCTACTCTTAAAGGAGTAGACATTTATGTTTTTATGAATGTAAGATCATTATTCAATTGTACCAAACAATATACAAATTTGTATGAAAATACGATGATTGAAAACTATATCTACTTGCCCACCTACCCGTTACTTCCAAGCTAATTTTCAAGAATAAGTTTATTTTGTCTGTTAAAAATTGGAAAATTTCATAAGAAATAAGTTTTCAGCTGTACATATAACTATCATTCTCTTCTAGCTAGTCATAATATAATAACTTGTTATAATTCATCTTGATCTATCTCATTCGTTCTTAACATATCAAATATATTAAAATCATTTGCTATACGTTCCATTTTAATGCCTTACCTATATTCAACCCTCTAAGCTAACATTCTCTCAGTGTCATTGTCAATAAATTCTACTTCCTTATCAAATTTTCGGTGGAGAGAGAGAGAGGGTTGCATGTGTTGTTCTCCTCACTAATATCACTTCCTAAAGTGCATTATCACAAATTACAATATTGTATTGTGTCGTTAAAAAAAACATTAATTCTATTGTAAAACAATTGTATCACATAAGACTTGCAACTGATTTATAAGTACACGATTAAAAAAAAACTGATTTATAAGTACAAGTTGAGGGGCCAAACTAACACAATTGCACATTATTGTTGTCATTGGTATTATTATTCTTCGGGTATTGTACAGTTTTATAATTTAAAAAAAAAATAAAAGATCATGCAATGAGATATGAAGTGGTGTGAATCAAAGTCCTATATAATTTTGTTTGTGTAAAAGAAAACTACGTATATTATTATACATCTATCTCAATTATCGTTCCGTACACTTTTTAAATTTTAATATGATTATTAATTCATAATAACGGAAGTCTTAGCGAACGTTAAGAAGAACTGTGAGTTCGTAAGTACTATAGTACCAAAGTCCGTTGCTACAGTTTATCTACGATAAACAAACTATTTAAGTTATTGTCGTTTTCTGTTTTTTTTTTTTTTTTTTTTTTTGGGGCTATATGTGTTCAAAGTTCAAATCTTGTACAATAATCCCGGAAACTCACCTAGATCTGTTCCACGCTTTGGTCTCGACGTTAAGCCTGGAGTGTCTCCCACGCGCTTTTGTGTCCCACCCAGCTTGAGTCCGCAAGATAGCGGCGCAGATGTGTCGCCACGTTGAGAATATTTGAGCCGTTGGATCACTTTCATTTTACACCTTGCATTTACCCAACCAATTACATTGATCCACGGAAACTGGACAAAGCTTTTCAACCCTTCCACCTCTTATCATCTTTTATTTGTTAATTTTTTTTATAATGAAAATAGTTCTTTATCTTTTTACTAAGTAAACTTCGTATAAAAGAAATCAATAATTATTATTTTTTAAATGGGATAAAAATGATCTTATACACGAGTCCAAACTTAGCGATTATTTTTTTCAGTATATAAAAAGATAATATAATTTTGGTCTGACTGTAATAGAAAAAAAAATTCGTTTCTTAATCTAATCTGGTAATTAACGTTTAAATAAAATGTAATTATTCTTCTAGACGCTCGCAGGTGCAGCATAAGAAACTGATAAAGCAATGAGTGCTCTATGATTTCGCAATAATACTAGCACCCAAAAAATAAAAAATAAAAAGACGGTAATTTGCACTGGGGAGAAAAAAAGGCAAAGGGCCTTGACTCCCAAACTCTCAACAATATTCATGTAGAGCGGTTTCCCGGCTACTTCCCACGCCTGAAAACCGCCTTCTAATTAAAATTAAAAACCACCATTTCTCTCTTCTTTCTAAAAAGCCCTCGCCCCCTAACTTTATCTCTCTCTCTCTAAGAACTCTCTTTCCCTATATACGTTTGTAGTAGTCCATATCAACCTCCCTTTCAACTCTCTCTCTCTCTCTCAAAAAAAGAACATACACACCATTCATCTTGTTTCACCATATCTCTATCTCATACAGCTTCAACACCAAACTCTCTTATCTTTCTCTCTTTTTCGTCCTGATTAATACTTCTCTGTTTCATCTCCGTGAATAAGTCCTCTAACTTTTGGTTCTAAACCAGAATCAATACAATTTAGAACAAACACTGGTTCTGGTTCCGGTTCCGGTTCTGTTCGGGTCTGGTCTGGTTCCTGTTCTGGTTCCGGTTCGCTGTCTCTGTATATAAGTAAATATAAATTTACATATATATATATATATATATATATTCCTCCGATGGCGTACCATAACCACCTATCGTCCCAAGACCTACCACTCCACCACCACCACCACTTCGGGGACCAATCCCAACAACAGCAACAGAACCACACCATCTTGCCGGACCAGCTGGCCATAGCCCACTCCTCACCCGACCCAACCTCCAAGTCGGTCCAAACCGCCGCGTCGGCGCCCAATTGGCTCAACAGCGCGCTTCTCCGAACCCAACCCCACGCCCACTTCGCTGACAACACCAACGGAAACAGCCACGTCAGCAACAGCAACAACAACACCAACTTCCTCAACCTCCACACCGCCTCGGATTCCGCGAATTCCGGCCAGGCGTCCAACCAATGGCTCTCCCGCCCGATCCTGCAGCGCAACCACAGCGACGTCATCGACGACGTGGCGGCCGCTGCGGCGGCGGCCGCTGCTGCAGGGGAGTCCATGATCGGCGGCGCCATGTCCCACGACTCGGCGGCGGAGATGAAGGCGGCGACGGCGGCTAATGGGCAGAATAACCTGAACAAGAGCGAGGGAGTGGTGGTGGAGAGCGGCGGGGACGGCGGGGTGATCAATTGGCAGAATGCGAGGTACAAGGCGGAGATTCTTTCTCACCCGTTCTACGACCAATTACTTTCGGCACACGTGGCGTGCCTCCGGATCGCGACCCCGGTCGACCAGCTGCCCAGGATCGACGCCCAGCTTGCTCAGTCGCAGAATGTGGTGGCCAAGTACTCTGCTTTGGGTCAGGGCTTGGTCGTAGACGATAAGGAACTTGATCAGTTCATGGTATGACTAATCTAGTAATCTAATCTTTTCTTTCTTTTGATTTTATTAATTTAATTAACTCAACCTAAATTTTAATGTTATATGGGTTTTTTTTTTCTTTTAATTCACTCGTTAAAGCTTTTTCTTGGTTTGAATTGGAGTCGTTTTACTCTGAAGGTAGAGAATTTGGTCATCCGAAGTGATTGTTTTCTCAGTAGGAAGATTAATCAGGATTAGTTCGAAGAAAGAAAAATATAATGATGAAATTTTGAATTCTTAAAAATCAATATAATGATTCTTAAGCTTATCACATTTACAACATATTGTGGTATATATTCAAGTGGTGTGGTAAATGTGACAAGCTTAAGAATCTTTCCAGTTTTGGGAAGGGGCAAGTTTCGGGTCAGTAGAGGTTGGTATTGCTACGTTATTATGACACTCGAATGCTTAGACCAATCATGTGCTGGCTGGATTTGAATTAGTGGGCACGTTATCATTAAGTAGAGGAACCAGTTGTGAACATGAGACTTTTCCTTCCCTACCACAGAAAGAAGATGCCTTTATATTAAGTGTACCAGTAAATTTGATGTGATTAGATTCCGAGTTTTTTCAGGCTTAAGGGAACTGGGTTTTGGGTTTCTTTTCGATGTCCTTATAGAGCTTTTAATTTTCTTATTTTAATTTTTATGAGGTGGGGGCTAAACAAGATAAATGGGCATTGGTATAATGCATTAAATGAAGAAATTAATGAAATAATGCATTGAAGTGATTCATTAAACAGAGGGGAAAATGCAGAAGAAATTTATATTGAGAATAAAAAAAAAATTATGGTTCTGGAGAGTGGTTTCAAAAGGGTGTCCAAATTGTTTTTTGTGCATGGAGGAGATTCAGATCTTTAAGTAAGTTCTAGAATTTTTTTTTTCTTCTTTTTTTTTTTTGCAGTTTACGTCTATCTGTTGTCCTCATATTAAATTGGAAGATAAGATGATAGTTATAACTCGCTCTGTCTCTGGTTACCATATGTCATGTTATTTTTTTAGATTCTTGTTCTGTAACAAGTGAGTATCTAATATCCTTACGCGGATTTGAGTTAAAAAGTTTTTATGATGTCTCGAATCATCAGACAACTGTCGCATTTCTATTGCAGATGATATGATATGGCTTCTGCTTTGTCCATTTTGTTGGAATCTCAGTTCTTATTCCTCATGAACTTTTTTTTTAATCAATAAATCCTTTGCATCGTATTATTGTAATATGATTCTCCAGTGCTTTTGTTAAATTTTAATCAACCTATCTGTTAACTTTTGTTATGTGCTCACTTAATTTTATAATATGTTAGAATAATACTTGGTGGGTTTGGATAGATCCCAGTATAAGTGCAAACTTATATCTTCATCCCAGAATAATCAATTATATATATAGGCCAAGATTTTAATCTATCAAGTTTAGAACTTTTGTTTCTGGCTGTAATTTTTGGATGGCATGATCTGTTCTCCACCATTGTAAAGAAATTGTTTGATAAATATAGTGACACCTGGTATTATGGTGGCCGGCTCTGAAATTAGCTAGAGAATTAAGCTATAACCATGTTTCTTGTGTAAATATTTGGTCAAATAATTTGTGAAGTATGGTTTAGAGAAAATAACATGCTTTCTTTGGCTCTTGATCTGTGTATTTCTTATAGATGACTTTGATTATTTTCCGTAACTGGCGCATATTCTTATAAATGCTACTCTGGGAGATTGAGCATAAACAATTGGACAATAATTTTTTTTTTTTTTTGGTGATTTCCGAAAGGAAAATGGAAGAATCCGAAAAATGTTTTTGATTGTTTGATTTCTTATTGATGTAGACGCATTACGTTCTGTTGCTCTGTTCCTTTAAAGAACAACTTCAACAACACGTTCGGGTTCATGCAATGGAAGCTGTCATGGCTTGCTGGGAGATTGAGCAGTCCCTACAAAGCTTAACAGGTGATTTTTGTTGTCATGTCGTTTCTTTCCTCCGTCTTTTTTTTTTTTTTTTTCTACTCCAGTCATTTTCTTCATTAATTAGTGATATATTTTTTTTGGTAATTGAACCATCACACTTCAAATGAAAGGGGAAAAATGATAGCCACTTGGTTTTGTGTAAGGAAACTTGAGAGTATATTTCAAATACTCTCTCTCTCTCTCTTTGTTGGATATTGGCATTACGCATTAACTTGAGCATGGAGCTATAACTGTTTGTACAATTACTGGATGAACAGGAGTGTCTCCAGGTGAAGGTACTGGTGCCACAATGTCCGATGACGACGATGATCAAGTAGACAGTGATGCGAACTTGTTTGATGGAAGTTTGGATGGTCCTGACAGCATGGGATTCGGGCCTCTAATCCCAACAGAGAGTGAAAGGTCCTTGATGGAGCGAGTTAGGCAAGAGTTGAAGCATGAGCTGAAACAGGTAACTAATACATGGGATTCTATGTTGATTTTCAACTGGAATTTTCCCTTATGAAATCGTGTGAATCGAAGTACCATTTTGTGAAATTGCAAATTATTTACTTTTACAGGGTTATAAAGAGAAAATCGTCGATATAAGGGAGGAAATTCTGCGAAAGAGAAGAGCAGGGAAACTACCAGGTGACACTACTTCTGTCCTGAAAGCTTGGTGGCAATCTCATTCCAAATGGCCATATCCCACGGTAAGTCTCTGAGTACTAGTAATTAGTCAAACAAGTTAGTTCTTTTCAAAGAAATTTATTGAGCAAGACATGGATCCTGCGAAATAGAGATCGTCTCACTCACTTCTCTATAGGAGGAAGACAAGGCAAGGCTGGTTCAAGAGACAGGTTTGCAATTGAAGCAAATAAACAACTGGTTCATCAACCAGAGGAAGAGGAATTGGCACAGCAATCCGTCTACTTCGACAGTTTTGAAGAGTAAACGCAAGAGGTACTCTTTACATAACCAATTCAAATTTCAAACAAACACAATGCACTTTTCTCGATTGGTTGATTTACATTTCTCCTGATCTTCCAACTTTAATTCAAAAATAGTACTGCAGGTGAAAACAGCTTTGTGTAGACGGAAGAAACATACATCGAATCGAAGGATCCAGATGATCAAATCAAATCCAGTACCAGTGTAAAAGAATCTAAGCGTTACTATATGAAAGAATGCCACATATAATTGGAGACAGAGTAGGGACTTGTGCAAGAGAACAGGCTTCGAATATGAGAATCATATATTTTTGCTGCTACAGAAAGATACACAAAGGTAGCTAACACTGATGATGATGACGGTCATGAACCATATAATACAGGTGGTATACATGCTCATGATCAGGGGCCAGATCGGTGGTGTAGCTAATGTACTGTCATATGATATCCAATAGATCGAAAAGTTGAGTTATTAGGATTAATTATATTATTACTTGAGACTCGATTAATGGATAGTTTCACATGCATAATTAGTGGGTTTATAATTTTTATTTTTTTGGATTCAGGAGTTCTTGTCCTATTTTGTGAATAAGAATAGCGGAGGGGGGGTTTTTTTTTCTGTGG
>JXTB01000045.1:703677-767150 GCA_002914805.1 Parasponia andersonii
ACACACGCGTATATATATAATCCAAACCGGGAGCCAATATATATATAACAGTGTAATAAAAACCATCACTCCATATGCACATGACACAAATCAACTCATACCCATGAGCTCACATCCTCTCATCTGTGGAAACCCAGGATGATGGCACTAAGTGTACCTAATAGCCTGCCTGATACCCAAGCCCATACCCGGAGGGGACACCCATGTGTCGCCTACCAAACCTGGAGGGGCAACCGAATTGCCTACACCTGCCAAATGGGGAGGTAATCAGAAGTAACAAGACCTTGCGCAAGTTTACGGACTTTCACCGACGGTAGGGCATGCAGCGCCACACTATAAAACCCACGATGCTAACACGGTGCTCATGTATGATCCTATGACACGTGCAATACAGAACTGAAGTGTAAAAACTACTGTACTCTGGTTTTTCAGTAAAACATGCATAATAGGATTTTATAGAAAAACGGGCAGCATAATGGCCCTATTTTTGATATACCAAAAATAACCTGTATACAGCAAATTCCCAGAGCAGTACAGTATATATCGTATAACCAGATTCCATCACATATAATTCAAATCATTAAAAACACGCTTGTTCTTATATGTTGCAGAAAATAAGTTTTAACTCAAAAATGGTATAAAACGAAGGTAACTAAACCCCTACCTCAACAGAATAGCGACACCACGCTATGAAGTCCTTAAGGTGTCGTTGACGATCGCCCGGAGGGTCGGGAACCAATTCCAAGCCCTCGATCGTCCTCGTGCGAAAAATCAACTTTCTCACCGGAGCTTCAATTCCACAAACGGACCTCTTCACTAAATTCCTAGCACCCAAAATAGCTAGGTTAGACATATAACTTGTCCAATTCGGGTCCGGGTCCATACCGGACCGGTGGCACGCAAAACGAGACAAAATCTTGACCGTCTGATCTCGATTGTGCCGATCACCAAACTACACAATATATATATCAAACTTCTCCATTTTCCGAGTACATTCCAAAAATGAAGTTAAAATTACAATCCAACGGTCAGATCAAGAACAATACCCAAAAGCTCGAAATGACCAAACATGGCAACTTTCAATCCGGGCAAAATGGAGTTGAGATATATATACTTTGATGATCCTTGCGACGAGACGAATCCAATGAGACCGGTTTGAAGCCAAATGGACGCCGGTGACCGGATTTCCGAAAAAGCTTCTACCGGCTTTAATGGCTTTTCCCGGCGACACAGGCGGTGGCGAGCGGCGAGGACGGGCGGCGGAGCTTCGTGGCGACGAGGCGGAGTGACGCCAGTCAGTGGGCGGCCCGAACGGCGGCTGGCGGCGATGCTGCGGGAGATCGGCCGAGAGGGAGAGAGGAGAGGAGAGAGAAAGAGAAAGATCGGGGGAGGGAGGAGAGAGAAGAGAGAGAGAGGAGAAAAAGATGTGTACGTGGCCCCTCTTTATTGGGCTATACAATTTTTAAAAAATTGCACATAAGTCCCCAAAATTTCAAATCTCTATCAATCTGGTCTCCCAAAATTGCAATTTAGTCCATCAGAACAAAACTTTTGCAAATTAGTCCCTACAATATTTTATCCGGAAAATTGGTAAAATGTCCAAATTACCCTCGAAAATTCCGGGTTTTTACAATAGCATCAGTAATCAATAAGATAAAGTTGTTATTAAACATAAAAAAAAAATTTTCTAAAAAAAAAAAAAAACAGCAGAAAATGGTATTATATCTCTTCTGCTTATAATGCCCTCCTAGCATGAGACGCAAATGCTTGTTAGATGATCATATAAATACTTACGATAGGCATATATAGCACCATATATAATTCTCTAATGGTGCTTAAATCATACATTCAGTCCAATAAATAAACTAGCTTCCGAAGTTTTATACTGGCGAAGGCCCAGGTAAGTTCCTATATTTAGGATCGAATTAAAGATTGAAAAGTGCTGCGACATTTTGTTTATTAGTACGCAACTCATTTCCTTAGGTATATAATTTAGTAAAAAACTTTGTGTAAAGGAAAAAAAAAAAAAAAGTCTAGACTATAAATTAGTTACCATTGTACGTGTATATAAATATAAAAATCCGTATTAAAATCGTAAAGTTCATAAATAATACATTCACAAAAGGCAAGATACATAAATCGAACAATGAACGTATATTATATATCAACAGATAGGATAGGCCAAATATTACAGAATCTATTAATCCTTGGTCATTATTAGTCCACCTTAATAATTAGCCTTTGTTATAGTCATCCCTAATGGATCAGCATATCTACCAGAAAATGTACTATCAGCTTCCCTATCAATGGCATCATCAAAATTAAGTGCATAGCTCTGAGGATCATAATGAAATTGCACCCTCCGTTTCTTGCTACTGATTACCCCATTACATGATCTACCGAACCGGCGAGTGAAGTTCTTCCACTTGGGTTCTTTAACCTTCTTCCAGCTCTTAGCCAACCAACTGACCTGATCCTCACCTCCACTTGCTGGCACTTGATCATCATCTTCTTCTTCTTCTTCTTCTTGTCTTTGTTGATGCAACAAATGCCTACGTGGCCCCGCCTTGTCCGATCTTCTTCGCCACCCGCCGCCGCACCATCTGGAGGGAAGTAGGCCCTGCAAACAATTGCCACATGACGAATAAGATGGCGGTGCTAGTAGTGTGTCTTGATCTTCATCATCATCTTCTGTGTACCGATCATCAAATTCATTATTCTGATCTTCTTCTTCTTCTGATGGCGGAATAATTTTGTTAGTTGACGCCAAATTCTCATGTAGGTTAGCCATGAAAGAGTTTGGTGTAACTAGCAAGGAATAAGTTCTATGCCTACATTTATATATGTATTGAAGAAAAATGCTATCGGGAATATCTTTTTGTTGTATGTCATTGAATATTATGTGATTGTTAGGCTGTTTCTTGCATATTAGTATACGTTGACAGATCTGTTAGAGAGATTCTGAGCCTAGTCATGAGATATAAATTAAGAGATTAGTAGTGGTTAGCTTGTCATTTGGAATGTTGCTAGGAAATAAACAGGCTTCATTTGCCGGCCGGCACTATTAGTACTAGTGTTCCACTTTGTTTTGCAGCTGTGCCTTGCAGGGAACCTCTTAATTGACAGATCAAAGCCCAAACAACGGTTTTGTCTTCATTCATGAAAGCAATTTATAATTTGAATATGTGAACTCACCATAGAACTACTCAACTTTGAACTATAATAATCTTCTATTATTATTATTATTATTATTATTATTTTATATTACAAATTTTTTTTTTTTTTTTTTTTGTGGCTAAAGAGTGATCTTTTTGGACACAAAATACATCTATTTTTTTAAAAACGCTTAACGCTTTTATGCATGATATGACTAGATTAAAAATTAAAATGTATCTTTTTAAGGACTGGAAGGAAAAAAATTTGACTGTGAAAGAACTCTATTCTCGTAAACGGCCCAACTTTTTCTGGATACAGTCCATATGGAAGTCCAGACGTTAGTTTATGGGCCACATGGCTATAATCCTAGGGAAAATTGAGTAATTTTACGATTTTTTAGAAGTTTTTTTTTAAAATGACTTTTTTAACATTATTTTAATGTTTTGTGATTTTGTGTAACAGAAGATCACAATTTATGACTATTGTGGAGTCCGCTCCTGGTTTCGCTTGCCAACAGCCCTTTAAAGCGGATATTATCTCTACGAACTTATGCAACTTCATCTTTTAAGCTCAGAACGGCCTCATGGGCCATCTCCATCTTCCTGTTTGCTTCTGCCAAGGCGGCAAACATTTGGTCTAGCTTTTGCTCAATACTAGGTCGCGCTTCCCGGTAGCTTCCTTCGGTGTCGGGACATGTGCTTCTTGTTGTTATTCTTGAGAGTGTTATCCGATGTCGTATGGCTTTTTTGTTCGGGGAGAGCGCAATCGTGAGACTCTTACTCTTTTTCTTGCACTCTATGTTTCCCACAGACAGCGTCAAACTGTTGGTGCGATTCTCACCAGCTGTCCACGTGTCTCCGAACTGCTGATGTTGTACTACCAACTATCCACGTATCCTTGCTATCCCAGAGTGCTTTTGACTTCGGGTCGGAGAGGCGGGGGTGGCCACCTGCAAAGACTCTCTGATACTTAAGTCAGATGTTTATCCCTGAGATTGAGTAGTAAAAATTAAGTTTTTCTCTTGCTTATAAATTTTTATATCTTTCTCTATATATGTATATATCCTTAGAGGGATGCATGACTCATATATATATAGTTCTGGAACTGAGAGCCTTCTGGCTCTCAATCCCAGGATCGAGTATATTTTCTCATCATGACTTCCTCCAAAATTCATGGGCCGTGGTTACTGTAATTTCCCTTGCATCGTCGTAGCCTGCTTTCTGCTGTCCCCTATGGCTCGAGCCTGGCGGGGGCGAGACTTTGACAAGTCACCGTCCTATTAGGACGGTTTACTCAATGCGCACACCTACTCAGGATTGTATTATATGCCCTATTTGGGTATGGAGTAGTGTGCTGCCTCTAATGATCTTCTGGCGGAAGACCCTTGAGGCTCCTGACCCCTAGTTGTCGAGATAAGAATTAGACTGGCCAAACCCGTCTAGGGTCTGGAATGGATTCGGCCCTGGCATCCGACAACCCCAGGGCCCATAAGGACACTTTGCCCAATGTGCACACCTACCCAGGATTGTATTAGATGCCCTATCTGGGTCTGGAGCAGTGCGCTGCCTCCAATGATCTTCTGACGAAAGACCCTTGAGGCTCTTGACCCCCAGTTATCGAGGTAAGAATTAGACTGGACCAAACCCGTCTAGGGTCTGGGATGGACTCGGCCCTAGTCTCCGATAGCCCACGGGCCCATACGGTATCACATGTGACTCGTATGGCTTTTGAGCAGTCCTTCTGGACACATGTCGGACGGTGTGCTCCCTGTGACCTATTCTGCCACTTAATCATCCACGTGGTACGTGATCTAAGAGCGGACCCCACAATTGCCCCCATTTCCCTATTTGATGGATTCGCATCCATCAAGTGGGAAAATCGTGCCTCCAGTCCGCCAATTCGAATGGTACACGTGACTTATTATCGTCATTTTTTCCCAATTACTAACAATAGTGTACGCCAACTCGTGTCATGATTTGAGGTAGAAAGCCCCAAAAAACATGGCAAGCCCTAAAAAACGTGGCGTCCCGGGAGCGGCTGGAGATAGAAAGTAGAGTAAGAGCTCTTTTTGGGGATGAGGGTGAGCTTGTAGGCATATAAGACCACCTCCAGATCGATATGCACATTGAGAAGGACTTACAAAGCAGAGAGCCTCATCAGGATTATGACCCCGTTGGCGTTCAATTGCATTGGGTGAATCTCCGTCAGGCAGAAGAACAGGTGGACCAGGGGAGGAAAGGGAAACCGCAACCATTACAGGTGCCTCCTCCCCAAGACGATGGAGCCTTCGGGGGCAGAAGGGCGAAGGTACCAGTTTACCGGGCCCTCGTTCCTTTGTAAAGTGACTCTGCCAGGGAAACATAGTTGCCTCCTTAATGAGCCCAACTCGGAATCCGCGATGGAGTGGAGCTTCTGACTCTGGTTCGAGGCCATTATCTTGGGTGTGATCGAAAAAAGCAAAAGTTTCTAAAAAAGAGAAGATTCAGAAACCCTAAGATTTGAGAAAGTTGGAATACTTGGGGATTTTAGAAAAGTAAGAAATGAGCACAAGCATAGCTTTTATAAAGGAGGAGCTGAAAAGTCTTCCCTGGAGGAGAATAGTGCGAGGAAGATGGAAGTATTAGAATTTCAAAATTTGAAAAAATCGTGACGCGAGTTGGCGTGTACCAGTGTAAGTAATTGAGGAAAAATGACGGTAATGAACCATGTGTACCCTTCGAATTGGCAGATTGGAGGCACGATTTCCCTACTTGATGGATGCGAATTTATCAAATAGGGAAATTGGGGCAGTTGTGGGGCCCGCTCCTAGATCACATACCACGTGGACGATTAAGTGGCAGAACAGGTCAGAGGGAGCGCACCGTCCGACACGTGTCTAGATGGACCACTTAAAAGTCATGTGAGTCGCACGTGATATCGTATGGGCCCGTGAGCTGTCGGAGGTTAGGGTCGAATCCATCTCAGACCCTGGATGGGTTCGGCCCAATCTAATTCTTACCTCGACAGCTGAGGATCAGGAACCTCAAAGGTCTTCCGCCAAAAGATCATTGGAGGCAGCGTACTGCTCCATACCCAGACAGGGCATCTAATACAATCCTGGGTAAGTGTGCGCATTGGGCAAACCGTCCTTATAGGCTTGTGGGCTGTCAGAGGCTAGGGTCGAACCATCCCAGACCCTGGACGGGTTCGGAGTCTAATTCTTATCTCGACAGTTGGAGGTCAGGAGCCTCGAGGGTTTTCCGCCAGAAGATCATTGGAGGTAGCGTACTGCTCCAGACCCAGATAAGGCATTTAATGCAATCCTGAGTAGGTATGGGTATTGGACAAACTGTCCTAACAGGACGACGACTTGTCAAAGTCTCACCCCCGCCAGGCTCGAGCCATAGGGGACGGCAGAAAGCAGGTCACGACGATGCAAGGGAAATTACGGTAACCACGGCCCGTGATTTCTGGAGAAAGTCATGATGAGAAAAGATACTCGATCTTGGGATTGAGAGCCAGAAGGTTCTCAGTTCCAGGACTATATATATATGAGCCATGCATCCTTCTAAGGATATATACATATACAGAGAGAGATATAAAAATTTATAAGTAAGAGAAAAACTTAATCTTTGCTACTCAATTTCAGGGATAAACATCTGACTTAAGTATCGGAGAGTCTTTGCAGGTGGCCACCCCTGCCTTTCCGACCTGACCTGAAGTCAAAAGTACTCTGGGATAGCAAAGATACGTAGACAGTTGGTAGATACAACATCAGCAGTTCGGAGATACGTGGACAGCCGGTGAGAATCGCACCAACAACTATTATTAGTCCTAAAATATCATAATTTTATAATAATCGCAAATTATGATCTCTTGTCACACATTTTATAACACTGTTAAAAATTTCAATTTAAAAAGGATTATAAAAAAATCATTTTGTACCAAATTAATATTATACATAGATCAATTTCCCTAATCCCCGTACCATCCCATCACATATTTTATAATAGTATTAAAAATATCAATTTGAAAAAAATTACTAAAAAAAGTCATTTGTACTAAATTAATACTCTACGTATCAATTTCCCTGATCCTCGTACTATCCCATCACGATTAATATTATTATTATTATTATTGAGTTAACCAAATTTGCGAATAAAATAACCTTTACAATAACATATTCAATTCCATTTACAGAAGTAATTTAATAGTCTGATAGTAACAAGATTCTCTCCCATTGTAGAGATTTTGAGTTCAGTTTAAATCCCTTCTTTAAGTAAAAAAAGTTTCCAGTAAATAAGCTATTAATCCACTCCTAAAACAATCATAACCAAATCTTATGTAATTGAGATAGCCATGTTGATTAAGGTCGAGTTATCTTAAATTGATGAGCCTGCGAGCGTTCTGGGGTTCAGGGCTAGGGGGTGGGAAAAAAAAAACTAATTTCTATTGTGAATTAATTAATTCAATTATACGTTTTAAATTGAACATTACATCTAGCTGTAGTGTATAATTAATTTATTCAATCGTACGTTTTAAATTGAACATTGCATCTAGCTGCAGTGTATTTTCAATTTTATCCATAACTTCGATTAATAAAATAGTTAATTGAGTTGAAACCAAAAAAAAAAAAAAAAAAAAAAAAAAACTAAAACAATAGAACAGTCCAGATCCAGTGACTGTTTTTCTGCAAAATGTTATTCGATAAAAACAAAACCGAGAGATGAAGAACCCAAAATACCACAGATAATCCAGGACAGGAAAAAAAAAAAAAATAGATAGTACCAAAGATTTTCTAGCCCCAAAAAAGAAAAAGGAAAATGAAAAGGGTATCTCTAATCAACAATGTAACTTTTTGGAGCTTTCTGAATTGAAATCGCAGATCAATACGGGTCGTTTAGCCCTATGCTGGAAGCAAAAGTTCAAAAATTTTAAATTCTAACATTGATTTTAGGAAGAAGATACATGAGTTCTTTTGCTTCATCGGTTATTAATCTAGAAAATAATAAAAAGGCACCAAAAAAATATAAAAGACAAAAAAAAAAAAGAAAGATCATACGTATTTATGAGAAGTATACATTTCCTCAAATATTAAATTACACTCATAATTTATACCCAAAAAAAAAAAGGAAAAAAAAACTCAAATCATAATTTTATCCATACAAATTTGATCAGATAGATCAACTTCTTGACCATCAGATCGCAACAAACTACAAACTGCTATTCAGCTAAACCCAACAATTAATCCACTCCGAACAGAAACCGACTCAGACGCAAACTTCGCCGCCGTTGACGGCGGCGGAGGCGGCGACGCCGGCAACCTCGACGAGAAATTCTTAAGAGGAAACTCCTCGTCGTCTCGGCCGCTATCATCCTCGAAATTGAGCGCGTAACTCGACAGATCATAGCTGAAATAGGAGGACTGGTACTGGTGGTGGTGGTGCCGCCGGCTCTTCCACCGGGAGATGAGATTCCGGCACCGGTCCCCTAACTCAGGAAGATCGTGAGCCGTCGATCTCAGCCAGGCGCGAGGCGAGCCCCGGGGGGTGCGGACTCTGCTGCTGCAGTCGTCGACGTCATCCAAGACTTCGTGGTGGAGCCCACCACCGGAGAAGCAGCTGGAGAGGCGGCCACACATTGAGGACTTCGTTTGGTCTTCGCTCATCATTTTAGAGGGAGATAGATCGATCGATCGATTAATACTCGGAATTTGTTCTTATGGATTTGTGGAGAGAGAGAGAGAGAGAGAGAGAAATGAGTGAGTAGGAGTGAGAGTAGAATAGAAATGTGAATGGGTTATGGGATTTAGGAAGGTAGTTATATATGTGTATATATATAATATAGTTTCTAAAAAGCAGGAACGGAACTGTATAATAGGATAAGAAAGCGGGTTATGCGGTAAGCGTTAGCTGGAATAATCTACGAAACCGTGGGGGACGAGCGTGGTATCGGTTTTCTACTGCTTAAACTAATTCCGCGTCCGATCTTTATGGGCCCCCAAAGCTACTCCTACTACTACATTTTTCTTGACTTTAGTCGTTACATTAATATAATAACAAAATCTTTATTAATTATCACACCACGGTTTGAAAAACGGAGAAATTTGACTTTTGTCAGATAATATATTTAATTATTAATTCTTCTATTACGGTTTGGACAATGTGGAATTAAATTCAATTTTGATAGTGTTTAAAAGAACCATACTAAGGTTACTAACTCTGATATTCCTTTCATTTTCCAGCAATATATGGTTGAAATTTGAATTGTAAACGGCATTAATGTCTCCTTTAATTGAATTAGTTGGGTTTATTATAACAATTTAACTAAATGAGGACAACTTAGGGAGGTTGGAGTTAACAACTGTACTGATACTATGTTTTTAAGTGCTGTTAATTTATCTCTCGTCTCTTAATTTTTTCATGATGATGGTGGACGAGTAGAGTTGTCTCATGTGTACGTGATGTTTTTCTAAAGGAGTCAAAAGGTTTACATTCGCGAGTCCAAGTATGAATTTTTATTAATTTTTAATAATTGACTTAATTTGTTTATCTCCAGGCGCAACACGTGGGCTAAGGATAGATGTTACTTATGAGTTGGTGGTGCGTAGATTGGGTCTCTTTTTGGGATCTACAGCAGAAAGTGGCTCTGGGAGAGATGATGCCACGTCATTAGGAGTGCAAAAATAGAATTTTAATACAGGGAACCCAATTACCAAGTGCAGAGTCAGCCAGCCACTCTTTTATCGTACCGAGCTTCTGATGCTGCATCGCAAAGAGCATCGCCCGCCGCCCTATGTCGGTCCATAATTCATGATTAACTGCGTAGGATGCCAAGGTTTCTGCCACGTATTTCTAAAATCCTTATCCTCTAATTGATTGTATATTTCACATGATTTTTTTTTTTTCGGAAGGTAAAAGTGGAAATTCTTTAAATAATCAATTTGATCAAACAAACAAATAAATAAGAACTTCTTTCAATCTAAAACATATTGGAGATAATTAAAGAACAACATTGGGCAATCAACATACAATAAAAAAAAAAAATAATTCTATGAAATCACAGAGAAACTTTCACTTCTCCTAAAAGTAATATTCTTCTTTTCTTCTCACCGACGTCGTTCAAGCCAAGAAAAGAGAAAGGTTCTTTATCTCAGGTAAGAAGTTTTGTTTTCTTAATTGTTGTCTTATGTTTTTAATAATCCTTCCATCCAGAAATGTATAACTCCAGTTTAGATTTAGTTTTGGATTTATTGTATATTTTTATTATTTTAGTCCATCTAAATCTATATTTATGATAATTTTTGTTGATTTCATGTTTTGAATCTTTTTAGTATAATTTTTATACAGATTAGTTCGTATGGTAGTATTTACCCTCCTATCGCCAGTGGTTATTTTTCAGAGGGTATAACAAAAATTTTGTACAAAATTAAATACAAAAAATATAAGTTAAATGCCTAAAAATAAAGATTTGGGACTTAAATAAAAAAATACCAAAATTTGGGATGTTTGTTACCGATTAACTAAACTATAACTAACTAAATAAGTACAAAATTAAAGTGAGGGAAGGCATATCTATAAATTTTCAAAAAGTTAATTAAAAAATCATAAAAATACAAAATTTGAAGGAGGCACTTGCCCACACTTGTCGCATTGTGCATCCGCCCCTACCTATGGCTTTTTGATTTAAAACAAGAGACACTTATAACTAATGTTGAATGGAGGATCATAATGAGCCAATTGATATATAAAGTTCTATTGAAGTGTACAACAGTGATGATTTACATAAATCCTTCTCGGTGCGCAAAATTCCTCTAAAATTTTTTATCAATTTATTATGGTTGTACTATCTTTATATTATTAATAAATTTATTTTCATTTTAAAAAACATACAATTAAAAAGTTTCCCTAAACAATACAATAAAAAACCTTAATTTTATAATTACGAATTAAATTATTTTTTAGGGAAATTAATTTAAGTTGGTGATAATCTTAATTAGTTTTTATCATGTAAAACAGTTGTTGCTTTTTGCCTTTATGGATGGATTATATCAATAGTATCCCTATAATTTACGGAAAAGATAGACAAAATTTAAAAATTAAAAAAAAAAAGATATAAAGAGAGATATTATTATTGATTACATATAAAGTTGGTGGGAAATTCTAGCATAGGAAGGGCAAAATTCCACCTACCATAAGAGTGTTGTTTTTTTAACTATTAGATTAAAATGAATGGTCATTAGAGGATAAGTTTGATGTGCAGTGATGTATGGTTAAAAAAACTTACAAAGAAAAAGAAAGAGAAAACTTCCCTTACCAGGACCTTGAGAACTCCAAACAAATCTTGAATTTTTTCATCAAACCCATTTATAAAAATGCGTATAAACATCATCTCTTCAAAAGGAAAAAAAAAAATCTGAATTTTCGAACTCTGAAAGAAGAAATATGAAATTTGTAAAAAGACCCGCTTTTAGAAAAGTTCTACTCTTGATGTATTGTATTTATGATGTATGGTCTTCCTTTTGATATGTGATGTTCGGTTTTTTGTTTTTTTGTTCTATCTTTGATCGTTTGAACTTTTTTTGATGAAGTCCATCATTTGCAGATTGAATTTTATTTTATTTTTTGCTGCATAATGATCAAAGCAATATGCTAAGTTTTCAATCCTTCTTTAGATGTTAGATAAAATCCTATTGCTGTTGTAAGCCTTGGGGCTTTCTCTAATATCATTTCCTTCAACGAAGTAACATCCAAAAATTGGAAGTTGCAAACGATAAAAAATGGAGAGATATTGTCTTTTTATGTTTAGGTTTTCTTCGATACATTGCACGCATCAATTTATTCCTATACATAATTGTTTGATCACCATTCATTTTTATCCTATGATCTAAAAAACGCTTTTATGGATAGGAGGGATTTTATTGCTCCTACCCTAGAATCTTCCTACAAAATTACTAGCATGTACCATAATCATTTCTCTCTTCTTTTCTTCAGCTCTTATCCACTAATGAGTCTTGATTTTCTTTCAATATGGAGAAATTATCAATTGACAAAAACTAGCCATATTAAATGCATTATAACATTTCAATATTTAGTATTTATTTTTTACATGATATATTTTTCTTCTTATCATAACATTATTATCTTCATTTAAATTTGTAATTTTTTTAATGGAATTTAAATTTGTAATTTATCATTGTCTATTACGTTTTGTTCCAAATCCTTATAAATAAATGCCTAAAAAAAATCCTTATGAATAATTTAATAAATAGAACAAGTACATATTGCAGGAAGGACACATGTATAGTGACATGCAAGCTTTACAGGTAGGGACGATAATATAACTAATAATTACGAGCATTTATGATTATCCGATCCAAATATAGAGGAAAAAATCTACTCAAGCGGGGAGAATGGCTGAGGCAGAGAATAACGATACCATTAATATGCAAGTATGGTGTTGGGACAATATTAGTATAATCCGCATTGTACTTTCCCCAATATGTATATTCACATAAAAAATTATTATATATCTAGATATGTATTTAATTTTACTCTACTTATATTCATATATCATTAGAAAATAATGAGTTTGGGGAGTTATATATACTTAAATATTTAAATTTTAGAGTTTGAAAATCACTTTGTATATTGTTATATTTAATATTTCGTTAATTATGAAAAATATTTTGTATTTTTATCTCAATTTTTTTCTTATTTTGTCGTTATGATGGGTAATAGGTAACCATGGTGTGGGGCCCATTCCTGAACCTTGAACCGTGAGAAGGGTCACGCGGAACGCACGTGATCTCACCATCGGCCTATGGGTCTTCCGAATTTAAGGCAGAATCCACCACTGATCCCAAACGGTTCAGTCGGTCAGACCTCGAATCCACGACAGCTGGCGGTCTGAAGCCCCAAGGGTCTGTTGTCTAGGAACAGCGACCCTCACCTCAACAGTCGTAGGGGTCGGAAGCCCCAAGGGTCTTCAGACTGGATGCAATGGAAAACAGCCCCGCAGCTCCAGACCCGGACAGAGCATTTAATGCGTTTCTGGGTAGGTGCGCGCGCAGGGACAAGCCGTCCTGACAGAACGGCGATGTGCCCAAATCTCGCTCCTGACAGATTGAGGCCATAAGAGGCGGCGAAAATCAGGCCGCGGTAGCGCAGAAGAGGTCGCAGAAATCTCGGCCCATGATGGTTTTAAAAGATCTGGAAGTGAAAGGTACTCATGAATATATATTTTTACTTTTCCAAAGATAGAGCAGAACACTGTTGATTGTCCGAGGACTACATATATGAAAGCTATGCATTCAGAGAAAGTAGTTGTTCTTTGATACAAAAAAAAAACACTTGAAAAGAAGAAAACACGAAAAAGAGATAGATATTAGAACTGATCTATTTTTCTCCTTGCTACCAAAACACAAAGAAAAACCGCTGACTTAAGCATCGGAGAGTCTTTGCAGGTGGCCACCCCCGCCTCTCCGATTCTGCTTGGAGTTCAGAGATTTGTGGGATAGCAAGGGCACGTGAACAGTTGGAGAATCCAGCATCAGCAGTTCAAGACACGTGGACGACTGGTGAGAAACCGCTCCAACACATGGTTTTCTTGTTATCCATTGGTTAATTTCCACACCTTCTCCATATAAAAAATAAGATGGATAATGGGTAACCATGGTTTTCTTGTTATCCATTGGTTAATCTTCATATATTCTTTATATAAAAAACAATGATTAATAAGGCGGATATAGTATTGTAATTAACTTTTGGGGATGGGGATGATAATAGAAAAATTGTCCTCGATCTACCATGTTGCCATTTTTACTTACAAAAAACGTCAATTCGTATAATTTTCAGCATGCCTTTTCCTAAATAGAAATAACAGATTGTTTTTGTGGAGTGACGCGCTAAACTTTCGATGAATGATAACTCAACTTTTTTCCTTGAAACAAGAAACTTCAATTTGTTTTTAGGTAGGGATATGCAGGTCTTTAAAAGAAATACATGTTGTACAATTTTAGAAAATGATATAACTTGTGTTATGACATTAAACCACATGTCATTTTCCATTCTAAAATGACATATTATTTTTACTTATTTTTTAGTTTTTAAAATACTTTTTAAAGTGATATTTTATAATTAAAATTTTTCAAAAAATTTCAAAATTCGGGATTTTCAATTTGTTTTGAAAAATTACCGTAAAAAATTGAATTTCTTTTAAAAAAACACCTTGTTTAAAAGACACGTAGTTTATGTTGTGCAATTAAACGTCTGTCATTTCTAGCATTTAAGGTTAAAGCCGATGGTGATTCTTGATAATAAATCATGTGTTGTCAATATCACTGAATGTATCTCATTTATTATTCATGAAATAAATTTTAGTTATTAATTTCCTTTTTGACGAATTTAAATTTTAGGAAAATTTTGTTTTGGGGTGAAGTGAATGGAAGATTTTCGGGCTTTTTGCGTTAGAATATGAATTTTTGTCACATTATAAATAATATACGGGTCTTATCACAAATGATAAAATTTTAAGTCTATTTCAAATAAATATCTAATTTTTAAATGTTATAACAAAATAGCTAGTATATCTTTTGATATCCTGAGTATAAAAATTAATATATGTGTAAGGCTAAAGTTAATATATAAGTAGATATATCAAGTATTAAAATATATATTTTTAGATTTTAAAGGGAAAAAAAGAGCATTTATAAGAAAATTCTTTTTTCTGTGTTGACTCAAGTGGTAAGAGTACTCATTATCTTGAATCTCGGCCCTAGGTCCGAGTCACACCAAAACTAAGCGTGAAACCTATTATCCCTAACCGGATGGGGTAGAAATGATACGAACTCCGCCAACTTGTAACGAAATCCGAAACAAGAACGGTGCCTAGGATCGTTCTATAATCAGATTCGAATGGAAAATCTCGATCCAATACCTATAAAGAGATGTGAACCTTGTTATAAAGGAGGACACCATAATCAAAGATAGAAAACTCGATTGATAAGTCAATAAATAAACATTATAAAGAATTCTGATAAGTTCGAAATAGTTATAAAAGAACCAAAGAGAAATTACTCTTAATTTTAATGAATAAACATCTTACTTGTTTCATTAAACTAATGGCTATTTAAATATATAGGGAATACGAAATTGGAAGCTAGAAAACATCTAAAAAGTTGCCCAAAATAAAAAAAGAAAACTAAAATAACTTAATTGGAATTCTGAGAATTAATTTGCTATAGTTACCCTAAAACACACCTACTTCACATAAAAAATGAAAGTATCTTAATTGGCATGCAAGCCTTATAATTCAATAATAATACTTATAATAAATAAATAAAAAATGTAATTTAGCTCATTACAGCCAACCATTCTCCTTGATAAGTCAAAAATAGGTAAGTTATCAAAATCAGGAAACTATACTTAAATTCACGCAATCTTGAGTTATCTTCTTTGGAGAGTTTTTTTCTAGATTATTCTAAAGCTTAAATCACAGAAATCCAACCTTGTGGACCACGTGGAACATTAACCTTGGACCTCTAAGAATTCACCTTAATCCAAATACTTTGAATCAGCCTATTGAGTGACTCACTGAACCTTTTAGCTCGAGCACTTATAACTGGTCCAATTAGAACTTGAATTGGCTCCTTCGTAACCACACCTTGATTTGAATCGTTCCCCTCCTCTTGAAATGGATTTGTCCTCAAATCTTCACTTTATTTATATCAGATGACGTATAAAATTGTCTCAATAAATTCCACCTATTGTGCATAACTCTTATTCAAATTATGCTGACCTTTAGGGTATTTCAAGGACTTATGATCGGAATGAATCACAAACTCTTTAGGCCAAAGGTAATATTGTCATGTTTCCAAAACTTAAACCAATGCATATATTTCTTTATTATAAGTAGGATAGTTTAAAGTAGACCCACTTAGTTTCTCACTAAAATATGTAATTGATTATCCTTCTTGCATAAGAACTGCGCCAATACCTAAACCTAAAACATCACATTCAATCTCAAAAGTTTTCACAAATTCAGGTAAAGCAAGTAAAGGTGCATGAGTCAATTTCTCCTTGATTAATTGAAATGCCTTTTCTTGCTCATCTCCCCATTTGAACCCAATATTTTTCTCGATAACTTCAGCTATTGGTGCGGCTATGGTACAAAAATTTTTCACGAACCTTCGGTAAAAACTTGCAAGTCTATGAAAACTTCGCACATTACTTATACTTGTTGAACTTGGCCATTCTTGGATAGCATGAATCTTTTTTTCATTAACCTGCCTTTGTAATTCTTTTGTCTCCTCAGAGTTACTTTTATAGGCTGGTCAGTTTAGAATAATGGCACTGGGTACAAAGTCAATTTGATACTCAATCCCTTGGCGCGTGGTAATCCACTAGGAATTTTCTCAAGAAAAACATCATCAAATTTATGTAATATAAAAATAACAAAACTAGACAAAGTAGAGTCAAGTTCATTAATATTTAAAAATAACTTTGTACAATAGTATAATTATCGGCTAGTTTAATAACAACACACTTTTAATTTCTTTGGCTTTTGCATAAAAATTCTTTTTCTTTTTTATGCTTTTCTCTCAATGGCCGAATCTATATTTGCCTTTCCTCTCTTTTTTCTTCGGCCTCTCTCTTTTTCACTCTTTTTCTTTTGTTCACTCTTTTTTTGCAATCTCACTTGATCCTCATAAACTTGTTTTGGTATCAAAAGAACTAAAGATATTATTCTTTGATAAAGCACAAATGAGTATTTGTTGGTGAAGCCATCATGATTAACACGCCAATCAAATTGCCATGGCTGACCCAATAACAAGTATTTAGCTTGCATCGAAACCACATCGCATAAAACTTTATCCTGATATTTTCTGATACGAAAATAAACTAACACTTATTTATTTACCTTTACTTCACCACTATTATTTAACCACTACAACTTGTAAGGCTAGAGATGCTTCATGGTTAGCAACCCTAATTTCTCTACCATGGCAATGCTGGCAATATTAGTACAATTACCATCATCAATAATTATACTACATATCCTGTTTTGAACGTGGCACCTAGTATGAAAGGTGGTTTCTCATTTCACCTCTTCATCTTCTTTGACTTGCGTACTTAGAACTCTCCTCACCACTAACAAATATCCTTAGGCAGGATATTCCTCTTCATCGACATCCTCCAATGGTGGCATAGGGTCGGTGTCATCTTCATTTTTGGTCTTAATCTTACCATCATCTCATAATACTATAACTCTTTTATTTGGACACTGACTAGCTATGTGACCCTTACATTGGCATTTAAAGCACTCGATATCACGATTCCTAGAAGTAGAAGAATCGAATTTACCCTAATTTACATAGCTGGTCACTTCTTGCTTTTTTTTTTTCAGTTTGTGGCTTCATCATAGGTTACTTCATATCCTTCTTTCACTGATTTGATTTCCAAGCGGATATACTTCAACTTTGGCTTGGACGTATGCTGCCCCTCTTTTTGAGTTGATTCTCAATTTTTATAGCTATGTGTACTATATCCTCTAACTCTACATAATGTTGTAGTTCTATCACATTAGCAATTTCTTTATCCAAACCAACCAAGAATCTAGATATTGTAGCATCCTAATCCTTTTCTACATTCGCTCAAATCATAGTAACCTCTATCTCCTTATAATATTCCTTCATACTCTGGTTACATTGCCTAAGATTTTGTAGCTTATTTTACAACTCTTGGTAGTAGTAGCTTGGTACGAACCGCTTCCTTATCACAGTTTTCATCTCTTTCCACATCTCTATTGGACGCTCCCTATTTATTCTCTTATTCATCACAAATTGATCCTACCAAACAATTGCATAATCAGAAAATTCAATGGCAGCAAGCTTTACCTTCTTATTCTCGGTGTAATTGTGACAATCAAATAATTCTACCTTCTTCTCCCATTTAAGGTAAGCTTCTTGATCATTTTTGCCTCGAAACGATGGAATATTCATCTTAATACTACCCAAAGAATTATCTTCTCGATTCCTAGCTTCTCTAAGTTGTTCATCATTCCTCCTATTGTCAATAATCGAATCCCAATCATCTTCATCACCAAAAGTGTCTCCATAATACTCTTTGTCTTTAACCTTCACTTTTCTAGGTTGGAATCTCTCTTTTCTATGCATATTAGGAGTGATTTGTGGCTGCCCTATATGTTCATTCTCTATATCTATCTACTCATGAACCTACTTTATCTCTACTCTCATCACTCTCCCCATCTCGCTAATTAAGGCTTCTATGAGAAGTTTCGGATCACCCACTCCCGACGCATCTGTAAAAGTATTTTTATCCTTATTGTCTGACATGCTTGCTACAAAACAAAGTTAGAAAAAGAAAGGTCCTCACATACTCTCTTATGCGTTTCACTCAAATAATGAATCACTCAATCTGACTCGTGTTTCACTCAAATATCAGATTGGCTTTTATCTTCTTATGTAATCATCACTCCTACCTTTTTCTACTCATAATTTCTCAGTAGATTCTTATCAAACTAATTTAAACAAATAACCAGAATTTTGTGGCAACAATCCACCTCAAAACTCACCAACCAAATTCGAATTTAATGTAGCAATTTAGGACAAAAATTTTTGAAATTGACAAACAAGAATTCACGGATTGGGTCTAATATAGAAATTAGCAATTCAAATCCTAGGTTCACACGAAACAAATAAAAAAAATGACGTAGACAAAACTTTGAAGGCTTAGAAAGTGATGAAAACGATGGCATTTAGGCCACAAAACTAGTGTGAACGATATGCAGTCTATTCAAAGTCGTAGGACTTGGAAAAAGCTTTGCTTTGATGTATAATAATAACCGTTTCGATATCTGGATCAAAAGTTATGACTGTTTTAAAGAAACGCTCTCAAAATTCTTTAATTCAACCAGAAATTTCTTGATTCTTCTTCTTCTTTTTTTCCCCTGGTGAATCCTCTTTTTTCCTTTGTTTTTTTTTTTAATTGAGAACTTAAATATTCACTGAAAACTAAAAAGCTACATGAAGCTAAATTCAAATTTAAAAGCAATTAAGAAGAACGTGACTTCAACTACAACAAGAACAAGTAAGTTTAGTTACTTTTTTGTGGATGATTTAAATGAAACAAAGAAAAACGAAATATGGGTTGGTATGACTAAAATGAAAAAAAAATATAAATGATAGAATAAACTTGAGACTAGAATCTGGCTTTTAATACCAAATGATACGAACCTCATCAATTTATGACGAAACTCGAAACAAGAATGATGCATAGGATCGTTCTACAATCAGATACGGATGGAAAATCTCGACCTAACTGTTAGAAATATGCCCTCGAAAGCAGTTTCTTTGTTTGGCATTTTAAACAATGTTTATTAGATTTAAGTGTTATCTATTTGTTATTAATAAATTCTATATTATGTCCCAATTATATACATGTGATGTTTATGTTTTCTATTATGCAAACGTCTAAAAGTTTCCATGACTAATAATGAGTAATAAATAATTGTTCGTGTGAAGTATTTATATGTGAGAGATTAAGTTCTTTATTTCATTATGTCTAAATTAAAAGTTCACATTCTGTAAATAAAGATGGAATATTTTATTTTGCCATAGAACGTAGTGTTGTCTATTTCAATGGGATTGATGAAGTCTCCAATCATCGAAGCGTCTGACTTTGGATAGAAATACTAGTGCGTTATAAGAAAGTTATAAGTGCATTGAACTAGACCAAGTGAAAATAGAATTTGAGGTTAAGTGTCATAACTCAATATTCTATCTTTTACTAATCTAGCACTATTGTAAGATTACCTTAATTCTAGTAATTGTCGGATATGCTTTCATGAGTTTTATCTTTTTGACTTACTAAAGGACTAGTTCCGATTATATGGTTCGAACTCCGGTATCTTGGAAGATAAAATTTGTGAATTGACGAGAACACCTTTCATGATTTGGACACCATACATATAATGTCACTTTGAATTTTTTCAAGGACTTGAATAATAAAAAACTAGGCGCCAGGTATTCACGTTGTGAATTTGACTGTATTTGTATCGGCAGTTACAAATATCTTAGTCAATTATTATCGATTAGATGAAAAATGACAACTCAAAGATAAATATGTACTAGAGGGGTAATACGATAATTTCACCTCACTAGTACGGTATTGCATCGGGGTATATTTGCAGGTATAGTATATGCTAAATAGATCAAGTTAATTAAAGTGTTAATTAACTTCACAGAAAACATATGACATTTAGTCTAAGAGTGCAATATTGGACCTATAGTGGAGTGCCACAATATTAATGGACATGGCACATTCATAATTAAGAGTTAATTATAATTATAGGTAGTTGGCCCATTGGAACTTAGACTATTTGGATCCATAAGATCCCATGTCTAGCTCACACATAGCCTAATAACTAATTGAATGGTCAGTTGAGCCCAATAAGCCCATTAGGGTTTACATCTCTTTAAATACTTGAGAGAAAAGTTCTCCTAAGTCACTCTAAAGGTTCTACACGCTACTCATACATAGTAATTGTGTATTTTCATGTGACAGACAGAAAAAGAGAGAGTGGGAGAGACAAGTCACCACGGGAGAAGTCCCGTGTTCGTTTATAGCCGCTGAAGGAGAGATAACCATGGTCATAGACGTGCACTCAAGGAGAAGGAAGATCGTCTTTTGGATCATTCGCTCATCTCTCTTTGGGAATTAACAAAGATGCCCATACGCCGAATTATTCAATAGGCTCTAGAGAATAGATGAGAAGGCTCAATGGTTGTAAAGCGCTTCCAGGTTTTAGCTAAACCAAGATCTATAAATTGATTTATGTTAGATCAATGATCCTATGTTTTTTTTTTTTGTAAAATTTCAAGAAAAATTTTAAAATACCTATTCCGCTGCGTTCTTAATTTGTTTACAAAACTGTGAAAATCGTTTTTCGGAAAAATCATTTTTCGAAATTTATTGATTTGGATTTTCCAGCACCAACATCTATAAAGAGATGTGAACCTTGGTATAAAGGAGGTCGCCACAATCAAGGATGAAAAACTCGATTAATAAGTCAAGGAATAAATACCATAGAGAATTCTGACTAGTTTGAAATAGTTCTAAAAGAACCAAAGAGAAATTGCTTTTAATTTTAATGAATAAACGTCTTATTTGTTTCATTAAGCTAAGAACTATTTAAATATATAGGGAGCAATTGGAAGCTAGAAAACATCTAAGAAGGTGCCCAAAACAAGAAAAGAAAACTACAATAACCTAATTAGAATTCTGAGAATTGATTTACTACAGTTATCCTAAAACACACCTACTTCATAATAAAAAAAAAGAAAGTATCTTAATTGGCATGCAAGCCTTGCAACTCAGCAATAAAACTTAAAATAAATAAATAAGAAATATAATTTAGATCATTACAGCCAACCATTCTCCTTGATGAGTCAAAAACAGATAAATTACCCAAATCAGGAAACTATGCTTAAATTCACGCAATCTTAAGCTATCCTTTTTGGAGAGCATTTTCTAGATTATTGTAAAGCTTGAATCATGGAAATCCACCCTTGTGGACCACGTGGAATATCAACCTTAAGCCTCTAAGAATTTACCTCAGTCCAAATGCTTTGAATCAGCCCATTGAGTGACTCCTTAAGCCTTTTAGTTTGAGCTCTTATGACCAGTTCAATTGGAACTTGAATTGCTTCCTTTGTAACCGCACCTTGATTTGCATCAGAAGATTTGGTAGTAGTATGTATTATTTTTTTAATTTGTAACAAGTGAAGGTCATTAGTTAAATCCCATTTTTTTTTATAAAAAAAATGACCTTTTTTTAACAAATATTTAATAAATGATCGTTTCTATTTTTATTTTGATAAATAGTCATTTTTTAGTTGATCTATATTTTTATAAAGTAAATCAATTTTTTAAAAAGTAATTAATCTTTGAAATCGTAAATAAATTTTTTTAAAAATAAATCAATATATTTTGATATAATAAATATAAAAAATGACCATTTTTTAATAATATTTGAAAAACAGCCATTTGGCTAAAAACTCCCAATAAAAATGGCTCCAATGAAGATTGTTTGCATTTTTTCTTGAGGAAATTTGATCTTTAATGATAATTTTTCAAAAAAATTGAAAAATTCCAGATTTTAATTAGAAAAATACAACTTTAAAAGGTATTTAGAAAAAATATCACTTTTATTAATTGATGAGATAATTGAAGTAATCAATCAAATTACCTAAGATAACTAGTCAAGTTACCTAAAGTAATATAAACATTTTTTTTCCAAAGTAAACAATTGGTTACCTCAAATAACTAGATTGATTATCCTAAGTAACTCAATTAGTTACTCTGAGTACCACTGAAAAATACTTTGGGCTTGAAATGTTGAAAGTAACTTCTTTTTTTTTTTAATGGAAAATGACAATTTGTATGACTTTTTAAAAAGTAATATAAAAATACGACATTCGCAAAATAATTACTTTCCCTATACAACATTCAGTAGTAATTTTCTAAATATTTTAGTTAGTGAAAACTGAGAAACTAATTTAACTAGTGAAAATGAGAAACCAATTTAATTATTGAAAACTAATTTAGTTTTTTGTAACTAATAACAAGATTCCAAAAAAACCAATTTGATCACTGAAAATCAGAAAACAAAAGTTATTGAAAATTAGAGAAAAATATTACTTGAAACTAATTTGATTTGAAAATAAAAAACTAAAATATGAATTTAATTAGTGAAAATCATTCTAATTTCTTGTAACTAAAATATTTTAGAAAATGCATTTATGAATGAAAATATAATTATTTTAGTATTATTTTGAAAACTTAGGTATAAGTGTCTAAGTGTCTGAATTTTTTATTATTATTTTAAAGAATAACAAGTTACAGCCGACTTAAAATCTTTTAAGGAATTTTTTTAAAAAAACATAAACGAGTTTTCGGGGAGGAAAGAAAAATTGAAAAAGAGGAAAGAAAAGAAAAAGACACATCTGGAAGCGTCTATACAATTGGTGTATAGTTCCTAACGGTCGAAAAAACCCTCCAAAATTCTCCGTTACCTCTCGAATCTCAACTCCTCCGACTCGTCCGACAACTCATTTCACACTCGACTTCGCAAAATCTCATGGTGAGCGCGCGCGCGCGCACACACACACTCTCTCTCCTGCCATCGTTTTCGTCGTTTTTTCTCTTTCTTTCTGTCTCTTAAACGTCGACGTTTGTTGTTCCCAATGGTTCTCAGGAATCGCAGCGAGAAGAGCCATCCCCAACTCCAGCGCTAGAAGATTGCTTGAAGTTATTGAAAGGCGAGAGAGACGAACAGCGCCTCGCTGGTCTCCTTCTGGTCACCAAATTTTGCAGCGGCGACGACCTCTCCTCCCTCCGTAGGGTTTACGATGCCGTCGGTGTTCTATTCCTTGATCGCCTTCTTCGAACTGGTAACGTTTTCTGATCCTCTATTTTCGTTTTTCGGTTCAATTTGCGGAAACGACGATGAGTGTTTAATCGTTAATTCTGCGCTCGTTTATTTCTTTATTTCGAGTTTGTAATGGCTGTTTTGAGCTTTCTAACCATTTTTGTGTGCGTGTGCGTGTGCGTGTGCATTTGCCGGCTTTTTAGGGTTTCTGAATGTCCGAATTATGGATTTGACAATTAAAAAAAAAGAAAGATTATTGAAAGAAATAATTTGAGATGAGGGAAGAATATGTGAATTAAGAGTATGATTAGTTATGTATTTAAATTTTATAATTTCAGAATTGTTTCTCAAACATGCCTTTTTTTTTATATAAAAAAATTAATAATAAAATAAAATATTTTTTGGAGTGGGCAGGAGCAGGAAAAGGAACCTCTACTAGCAATGCGGGGGACAATCGTGATGCGTATTTGAAGTTGTCAATAACTGTTCTTGCTGCATTTTGTCGAGTCCCTGATCTTGCTGCTTCACAAGATATGGTTTCGAAGATTCCACTGCTACTCGAAATTTTATCCAAAGAGTAAGGTTCTTCTTGCCAAAAATTTTCTTCTAAAAATTGATGAATTGAGACAAAAGCCGAAGTATTTGTCTATTTTGTAAAGTATTTGTTTTTTCCTTTCTGTAATTAACTAATTGAGGATTATTTATTTATTCATTTTTATATATACATGTGCTACTGGTGTTGTTGTTGTTGTGTTTTTATTTTGTTTTTAGGTTAAATAAAAGAAATTTTTATATGGAGATAGTTGGGCTTATAAAGCATTGTTTTGACATGTGTTAAATGAATAGTAGAAGGGAAGTTATTCATATGGTTTAAACATGTATATAACTTCTTTATTTTTGTGATTGCGTATACCTCTATAATTAAAGAAAATGTGTTATAAAATGACTAGATATCATTGCTTATGGTACAAATGTTGGTTGCTTAGGAACTACACAGTGAAAGATCGTGACTGATGGATTGTTAAAGTTTATTGTTCTCTTAAGAAATGAATGAATACTTTTGTTGTATATTAGAGGTAGCTGTTTACATTTGGGTGCTGGAAAAAATTGGTTTCATACTATATTCTCTGGATCTATGATATGTTTTATCCAATATGTTGTTCTTGCATACTCATTTATGCTCCTTTTAGCCTGCGAGTCAATTTTTAAATTTTATTAGTGAATGTGGTTAATGAATTTTGGAAGCATTTTCTTGCTCGATACCAATTTGTGTTGTCTTAATTCCCATACCTATCGTGTTTTTTTTGGGTTGAGACTACAGATCCACCTCTTCTGTTCTTGAAGAATGTTATGAATTTTTGTATCTCGTATCATTAGCTTCTGAAGATGGAGTCCTGAAATTGTATCAATCGGGGGGCATGAAAGTGTTAGCTTCTCATATGTCTACCTTTCCTGATGGTAATTATTCCTATGCACTTCTGCGACTTCTTTGTCAGGATAAGGATTATGTTTGTTTCTTGTTATTGGCTTGTTGAAATATTGTTTCCTTGTTTTATGAAGTTCTTTACTTCTTTCTTGTTGACGTGTAGAAAATTGAAAATGTCTAGACCAATTGGAAATTGTTATAGTTTTGAACCACATGTTTGTGATAAGGTCCTTCCCATTGTGTGTGCTTTTTGTTTTAAGTATGAAATGCTATGGCTTACTGGATTGTAGCTTGTGTTCACCAATTTTTCCTGCAAATAATTCATATGATGTTACTATTCTACAGGTTCTCGTCAGATGGAGCTTGCAATGAAACTTGTGCAGCTACTACTAACTAAGCTGTCTCTGGACGCTGTTTGTCAAGGCTATCTTCCAGAGCTCTCCTTGATTGTGAGAAAATTTTTGCCACTCTACAGTTTTGCTATTGATTGTGTACACCACCCACCCACCCACACACGCATACACACACGCATATATATTGTTGCAACAATAATTTCTGTTGAAGCTAATTGTATACCTAGTTGAAGTTGGTAAATGATTTCTTTTAGCATTTCCTTTTTAATTTAGGTGGCTACAATTGCGAAGCAATTTTCTGTCTTGCATGATGCTGTCAAATTTGAAGCGTTGCACCTACTTTCTGCAATTCTTTCCTCAAAGAATTCGGTATGCAATATTGCCCATATTTTCATTTCTGAAAGTTCAACTTTGAATATATGCTGGCTTAGTTCATGCAAGGTTGTTTTAGCAACTTTTGTCTATGTTATCACTTATATGCTTTTCCACATCTGAGGCAACAGCTCAATTTTGTGTTAGAAGTAGAACATCTCAATTGGAGAAAGATTAGTGTTTTAGTATTATAGCATGGTCATGAAGCATAAATTAACTTTAGCTTGCATCTTCCAGTGACACTCTTAACTCTTCTTTAGCTTTGTACTGATATTCTGAGACGTTCTGCTTCTTAACCGAGTAGCTTTCGAATTGCGTTGATACATTCTGTATTATTCAGGCACCAATTTATGATGCTCTTCGTCTACTTCCAGACAAGAATTGGGCAAATTATATGCGTGATGGCATTGTGGCTATTCTACAAAACCATGTTGGTATGTTGAACAAATTCTTTTCGTATTTTTCTTTGCCCTTTTTTGTTAAATATGTATATATCTATATGCTATAGCATATAGACATTTCTAAGAGAACTATTTTTTTTAATTATTAATAAATGAATAGGTTTATTGGGTAGCAACCAACAATAAGGAGAGCAGCACATTTGAGCTTAATGTGGATTGTGGAGATTATAGAACTGTTGTTGAGATGGGATTTCATGGGGATGAAAGAGTACTTCTTTTCTCCCCCTCTCCCTATCTTTCTTAAAGACAAGGACCAGGGTCTTTCCAGAATTAGTTGTTTTTTTTTTTGTGGTCGTTTCCCTACTGTATAATCTTCTTCAACTTTTACTTCTCCAGCAATTATCTGGTTGTATTTATGATATGAATGAACTAAAATAAAATCAATTTATCTTTTTAGACGCAATTTTTTGGTCTAGGAGGCCAAAAATTGATTTTCCTGAGCTTTTTTTTTTCGATTAATTTATTGCAGTACCTGCTGAAAAGCTTCAGGCACTAATTTTGGCGGAGTCTATGATATCCATACTTGGGGAGAGGTGGTTGATAGGCAGGACAAATATACCAAATGCGGAAGAGCCTATCCCCGCTGATAGGTATGCTACCCATTGTGGTTCATTTTTTTTTTTAAACTCTGCATCTGTTTTTGTGTGCATGTTTGTATTATCTCTATTCATTGTTGCCACACGTGATTTTCATGTGTTTTTATATGTATTTGTGCATATAATAAGGATGGGCCTGATGTTTTATATGAAGCCTTATGTGTTTGTCAGGTGTTTGTTGCTTGTTCTAGAGCAATCACGGGTTGAAGTTGCGGTTCTTCTAAATGAGCTTGCGTATTTGAAATATGAAGCATCGAAGTCTGCTTCATCACTTGATGAGACAATCCATCTTAAGCAGCAGAATGTTGCTATTTCCTTTTCCTTGGTAGAAAAGATCATTAAGCTAATATCAAACTTGGGTGAAAATGAAGGTATGCCATACTTTGGAGATAGATGAACTTGTGAGTGCCATCTTTTCTAGGGTTTGCACTGTAACAAAAGTAAAACCCTTGTTGGAAAGGAGCCTGTATTATCTAATGTGTGTTTAAGCTGGTTATTTGGTTGATAATCTTAGTAATTTTCTATGCTGTCATTTTCAGGGGACCTTATTGATGATAGTATTCTCATGAGGGCGATTAAGGGACTGAATGAGACGGTTGGTGTAGTTTTAGAATACCTACAAGATGCAAAGGTAATGATAATAATATTGGTTTATTCAGGTCTATAGTTCATTTTTATTGACAATTTGATCTTTTAGGAACATGAACAAAGGAAAGGAGATGATCTTCTAGCTTCAGTGCGGGTTATTGGGAGGTATGCTTCCCTTTTTATTGATGGGAAACTGAAGAGCTGAGTTTAGTTCTCATAGTTTCTTTTAACCTTTTGAAAATGAGTTTTCTTGCATATTCTCTCCATTGGCTAAGACTATACCCTTATGATATATTCGTGTTCTCAATATTAAAGATAATTAGTTGATAAATGTGTCTGTGCTTCCTGCTCTCCTTTTAGGAAGAAGGATAGTGAGTGAGATCTTGGTTTCCATGTATGCTTTTTTATTTTGGAAAGCAAGCAGAGAAAAAGAAAGAAACTAAATCTTTTTTGTTTCAGCTATCTTGCAGAAACACCCCTAGCATGCAAAGAGAAGGTTAGAGAATTGTTGGAGTATATGCTTTCTGTTGAAGGTGCAGAGGAGCCCAGGTTTGTGATGATATTCTGATTGTGTAATGGTCTATTAGTATTTTTCAATTTTCCCTGTTTATTCTGAGCGTGTTATACACGTGAAATATGACCTTGGTTTGAAATAATTTCAAATGACAGCCCCTTATATTCAGTATGCTTTTTGCTTCCACTGCTGTGTCAATTGACAATGAATGCTGAAGGATGTAAAGCTGTGGTTTCTTGTGGAGGGCATAAAGCTGTAAGTCCGCAAGAAAGATAATTTAGATTCTAATATTTGTCTATTAATGTAATGTCTTGGTGATAATTTAGATTCTAATATTTGTCCATCAATATAATGTTTTGGTCCATGGCTGTTTTTCATGTTAGACTCTTTTTGAGTTTGATCTTGGTCCCTTAATTTATGTAATATGGGGCATATTAAATGGACTGTGATTCATTTAAAGCTGTAAATCATGGTGAAGTTTGAATATGATTTCCGATTATGTTGCACGCAGATTATACAGTTCGTGTTTTGTTCCAAAATTGATTTAACAAGCTTATCAACTCAACTTGCAGGTAATTGATTGCCTCATAAAATTGACTGGACCAAATAGTTGCAGGGTTGAGGATAATGGTTGCATCTTTTTGGCATGTGACATGGTCCTTAATCTTCTTTTGAAGGTAATGTCATTATATACAGCCATATAGCCTATATTTTTTGATCATTTATTGAAGACCTTTTTTCATGAACAGAGAGAGCAACTTCAATTCCCGTTGGATGAATCAACTACAATCAATCTTTTGAAAGCATTGTCATATTGGACAGGTACCAATAATAATAGCTTTTACCTTTAATTCTTTCAAGTGTTAGAAGTTTCTTCCATGGAAACCAAATACACTTTTAATTTTCCTATTGCAGAAGTATTATTTTCGCCATGTCCATTCTATTTGCATCATCTGATGTAATTATCATATGAGGCTCCCTCAGTTGTTGGGGCTGTCAGCCATCACTTTCTTGTGTAATTGATGGCTAGCTACATGGCAAATGCTTTTTTGATATTCATTCCACACATGCTGTTTACATGGAAGTGGATGCTCAAACTTCTTACCTACTTCTCTTGATTTCATGCCTTAAAAAAAAAAAAAGAAAAAAAAGAATGGTAAAGGAGTGCATCCTCAGCATCTTATTGAAATTAATGGGCATGATTTGCAGAGGGCCTCGATGACCCGTCATTCATAATGATGGCATCAAGCATTTGCTCACTGGTATTTGACTTTACATCGGAAGATACTCTTCTTGCAAATTCTAACTTTGATCAAAGAACTATCAATAGCATCTCTCGGCTAATTGCTAGAAGTCTGGCTTCTTGGGGACAGGTATGATAACAGTGGTTTGCAGCATTATGATTTTTGGCCATAATTGCTGTCTACTGAACATAATGACTAGTAATTTATTCTGATCAGCAAGTTTTATCTATCACGTTCTTTCTGTTGCATTTGTTTATGATGACTAACCTTATGAAAAGTGTGTTTTGATTATTATGATTGCTAGTTCATCATCAACGTATTTGATAATCAAATACCTGGAAATTGTCATCATTCTTCGGTCTTAATTTTACATATGACAAGTGACTTCATTCCTTTAAATTATCTGCAGAATGTGTCGAATGATGCCAATGAAAGTATGGATCTTCTTGAAATTGTATCCTCAGGTTTGTCCAATTTGAATCAGATTTTTGAGCATTGATTGCTTTTACATCTCTACATATAAGCAACGTTTACGAGATTTTTTTTCGTTGTCAATGTGTTCCAGGATATTTTAGATGGGCTCCTCGGTTCCCCCACGTTAGAGACGCAGTTGAGAGATAACTACTCTAGCATTGTCCCAATAAAAGCATAGGACTTCTGTTTTCTTATAGGTTGGCTAAGTTATGGCTCTAAAGTTTGGTTATTTATTTATTTGTTGTGATATAGATCAAATCGCTCGTTTTTTTTTAAAAACATTATATCAACGGAATCTGTTGACTTTTTTTTTTAAAAAAAAAAATCTATTTGTCTCTGGGAATTATTCAGATGGACAAGGACAGCTTAACAGCTCAAACCTCCAATTTTCATGTGGCTGCAGCTAGTACCTTACACTGCGTCTTTTAGCCATACGGTTCTCTTCTTATTTTTCCAGTTCTAATTGTATGCCTGTATTTTTATATTTTCCCCTTCTATTTTGTAGAACTTGGTAGTATATATTCGCTGTATACGATTACAATTGACAAAATTTCATACAGATGAGCAAGTGACTTTTTTCCTTCCATTTTTATTTTTCAGTGTCGCCTGGAAGAAGTCTATACTGTATACATACGAACCGATTCTATCAGGGCTTATTGCAGTTTTTGAAAAAAAAAAAATGTTACTTTAACGGTAGTTATATTATACATATGTGTATATATATATAGAACAACGTGTAAAAATTGGTATGAATCTAAATACATCTTCCAAAAAACAACTACTCAGCCGATCACCTGGAAGTAGGGTATATCGTGACTTAGGTCCTTAGGCCTGTATATAGTTTTTGTATATCTTCTATAAGTATACCTCTTGTATTTAATTATCAAAGAAAAAAAGTCTCTCTTCTATTTATGTCTATAGGTTAGCTAATTTGCTTTGGCTGGAATATTCAATTTTTTCGATGATGTAAATTCCTCGTTTATTCTAAAGAATAAAATAAGTGAAAAAGGATTCCTTACCGAAAGAGGATATAAAGTAAGTTAGGAGGTTATTATTTTATTTCACGAAGGTTGCACTTACAACTGATATTTGGGTTCTAATAACTGTCCTTTTGGACATAAATTTATGTGATTAATCTCATGAAAAAACGTTTAGTGACAATAAATAGTCTATTTAAGAAAGAACAAATAAAGTTAACAAAAAAATACATGATCACTCACAAAATTTGGACTTGGGTCGGAGTAATTTGAGCTGAAGTGACTCTTTTGCTATTATTTTTCAATATAATATTTTCAAACTGTCATACAGCCAAATAGTCATATTGGTAATAAAAATTATGATTAACAGGCGTAAAATTTATGTGAATCCTAAAGTTATCCTCTTAAAAAGTGTTTAAAGTCCTAAAATTATTATTTTAAAAAGTGGTTACGAAGCGCCCATTTCCCATCAACAACATCCAAGTCCTTATGAAGGGCCCAATCACCGTGACAAAAGGGCCTTAGTGGGGAGACAAAGCCCAAGAGCTAAAATTATAGAGCCGCAAAATCCAAAATGGACAGCCAGTTTCTTCTTCAACAACCGCGGTTGAACCCGACTGCGACGACTTTCTGAACCCGCCACTTCCTTCCCTCTATTACATTTGCTCTCTATATTTTAGTGTACAATAAGACAATATAGAAAGAGACTCTATACAGATATTTACACCCAACTCTATGCCTATATAGATATATATAAACATATATCTATATATAATATAGAGAAGGGGGAAGAAGATAGAGAGATTGAGATAGAGAGAGAGAGAGAGAAATGGGTTGTGGGAATTTATTCTTCAGCACTTTGATAACCTTCTCTGTAGCTTTGATAACATACAACATAATAATATCAGCAAATGCGCCATTGAAGCAGGACTTCCCAGGTCCATCGAGGTCTTCCTCAATGTCGGTGGACCCCATTATCAAGATGCCACTGGAGTCGAGATCGAAGGGGAAATCCGGCTCCAAGAGGCTGTTCCACACGGCGGTGACGGCGTCAGACTCCGTCTACAACACGTGGCAGTGCAGGGTGATGTACTACTGGTTCAAGAAGTTCAAGGACGGACCCAATTCGGAGATGGGTGGCTTCACCAGGATCTTGCACTCTGGAAAACCCGACCAGTACATGGACGAGATCCCCACTTTTGTTGCTCAGCCTTTACCTGCTGGAATGGATCGGGTTCGTACCCTCTTGGGTTCTCTCTCTAGATTTCTTTTTTCCTTTACTTTAATTTGAATATGAGAATGTGTTGATCACTTGAGTTAGTATTTCGGGTTTAATTTTCTAGTTTTTGGAAACTTTTGTGTGATATTTTGGATTTTGTGCCTTTGTCCTCTTTGGAAGTTTTAGGCTCCATGCCGGCTATAAAAGGTAATTGAATTTAGTCGACGTTGGGACTAGGTCGTTCCAGCCAGATGTTCGGTCGTCTTAAATCGACTTTGGCTTCAAGCTCTAATTAAGTTCTTGGTTCAAGCTTCTTTTGTTGTTTCTCTAACTTCAAGCTTTGTTAAACACAATATATGTTACAATTGGAAATAGTTCATAATATGATATAATTCCTTATCTTGAAATTACAGTTTTTCACATGGGCAACAACTATTTTTGGCAGTGGAGTTGATTTAGCTTAGTTTGTGATTACTATATTAAATCGTAATAAAATCTTACTCAAGTCTACAACTTCAAAATGCTAGCTTGCGTGATAAGCGGCGAGCTTATCATAATAACGAATATTATGCTTTTTTCATGTCTTTTCGACTCTTCTTGTGTGTTACCAGAAATTTTATTTTTAAGAGCCGCTAACCTCACATCTCCTCCGCACAGGGCTATATAGTTCTCAACAGACCGTGGGCATTTGTGCAGTGGCTTCAGAAAGCAGACATTAAAGAAGAGTAAGAGATGCTACAGTTCCTAACTCCATAGTTTTATGAATTTATCGTCTTCTTTGCTTTTTGGTAGGCTTGACTTTCTTTACTCTATTCTTTTGTGTATTCAGTTACATATTGATGTCAGAGCCAGATCATATCATTGTTAAGCCCATACCCAACTTAGCCAGAGAAGGGCTTGGAGCTGCATTTCCCTTCTTTTATATTGAACCAAAAAAGTACGAGTCAGTTCTCAGGAAGTACTTCCCTAAGGAAAAGGGGCCTGTAACTAAAATCGACCCAATTGGAAATTCTCCTGTCATTGTTGGGAAGGTATTTAATTCTGTGTGAGTAAATTGTTTCCTTATGCTTTAAGTGACTTTTTCTATAATGTGCTATTTCTTAATCAAACGTTGTCAGGAAGCTCTCAAGAAGATTGCTCCCACTTGGATGAATATTTCCTTGGCAATGAAGACGGATCCTGAAACAGACAAAGCTTTTGGATGGGTTCTTGAAATGTGCGCTCTCCTTAACTTAACTCTGCTTTCTAGTGGCCTCACAGTTGGTTCGTTGCTAAGTAATTAATTAATTTTGTATGATGGAAAATAGGTACGCTTATGCTGTTTCATCTGCTCTGCATGACGTTGGTAACATTTTATATAAGGATTTCATGATTCAGGTTTGATGATTGTCATTCTTTTCTTGTTTTTTGATGATTTTCATTCTTTTCTTGTTTTATAATAGAGAATATTTTTATGATTCCAAAACTTCTTACTGCATTCTTTCAATTGAAACTATCAGGACTTTGTCATTTTTTTTTAACTATACTAGCAATGAGAGGGTGTTGCCAAGAAATTCTAATGTATCATGAAGATCCCAATTTTTAACATAATGCTTCTTGCTGTTTTCTGATGCATTTCAGCCTCCATGGGATACAAAAATAGGCAACAAGTTCATAATTCATTACACTTATGGATGCGACTACAATATGAAGGTACTTTACCAATTGTTATTGATCTATTTCTCAACGTGGAAGACTTGACTGTCCTTGGACATCTCATTTTGCTGCCTGTGTCCAATTTATCAAGAAACGAATGGTATTGATATGTTTGTTTGTCTTGGTTCATAATAGTGACTAGTTCGTGCTCTGATATGCAGGGTGAATTAACGTATGGAAAGATCGGAGAGTGGAGGTTTGACAAAAGGTCTTTTGATAAAGTTGCTCCCCCAAGAAACCTTCCTCTACCTCCACCTGGTGTTCCAGAAAGTGTGGTATGTTTCACTTACCCTGTAATGCCACCATGTTGCTGCATATCTGGTTAAACCAGCAAATATAAATATAATGTTTTGGTGGTTCAACTTCACTTGCCTCTAGTGTCATATTACTTTTTTTGTCCTTAAAACTTTAGAAATGGTACGTAATATGTTCTTAATTTCTTGTCTTCGACATTTGAGGTATGAGCAACATTTCGCCAGGGCCACTTATAGATATTGATATAGGTACTCGTTGCTTCTTGAGATTTTGGTCGAAGTTAAAACGGGGTAATGAGGATGCAAATAGGTAGTCCATGGTCATAACTCATAAGTTCGGGGGGAGAGAGAGAGATGGTAAATCATTAAATTCTGATATTTTCATTATTGTCAATTGGTGTTGGTCCACCCCTTTCCTGGATATATCATGGAAAATTTTGAGCGAGCTGGCAATCTGACTAATTCTTTTTTTATTTTTTCGGTTTTGTTGGGTTTGGTCAAAAATATTTTTATACGATTTATTGACCATCAATGTGGACCCGTTCAACTTACACAGATCTAGTGGACTAGTCAGGGTTGATGCGTTCTTTCGTATTATATCCTTCTCAAGATTAAATGCCAATAAAAAATGTTCATTGGAGGATGGTTAAGTTTAACTTGGTCAACTTTTGGTTGCTTGATCATTATAAAATATAGTTTGATCCTGAAACTGGGTTGCCAAACTTGCTAGAAAATGGCAGTTGTAGGGATGGAGACATTAAGTTGTCCGTTTCTAATTATAATTTGTTGGGATTATTTCGTCTCCTGCCCCTCTCTCCTTCCATTATAATAATCTCCTTGGTCCTACATCACCGAGGCATAGGTAGCCCGGTTTGAGGGTTCCCCTTTACCTAATCTTGTTGGACTGGGTGTCAGTGATACGCTAGCTAGCAGTAGCAGAGCAGCTATGGGGGTGAGAGAATTAGCTGGAGGTGCAATTTAGCCGTTTTGTTGACTGAGTTGGGTATTAAAACTTGCAGCTGTAGAGGGAAGAGCACGTAGCTTAGGGGCTCCCCTTGGCTAATTTAGGCAACTCTCATGAACTGCGTCACAGGGATTGCTGGCAGCTAGCAGCTGTGAGCCGTGAGGTAGTAAAGGACTTGACCTCACATTGGGAGTAAAAGCTGGTTTAAGGAGAGTCATGATCCATCTCCACTGTTGGTCAGTTTGAGTAACTCTTTGCAGGCATATAATCCATGAGTTACAACTATTTTTGCTTTTAGTAGAGTACAAGGTGGTTTGCTTGGATAGTAGTAATACAAGAAGTAAAGACGTTGCTATATATATATATATATATATATATAGGTTCCTGCTCAGAAATAAAGACATTGCTTTTATTTTACTTGATTAACCACAATATATATATATATATATATATATATAGGTTCCTGCTCAGAAATAAAGACATTGCTTTTATTTTACTTGATTAACCACAAGGCCCATTAGTCATTTTCAAAGGCAAAATGATGATAGTCATCTCTCTTTGGCAGCTAAATGCTGCATCTTTATGTTACCCGCTTATTATTATAGAGGAGGGAAGCTCTGTATTCTTTATCCTACGATGCTTGAGCGATTAGGAAATGAAAAAACTATAAATAAAAAGAAAAATATACTTATCTAACTTCAAATCTTGTCCGTCTTATTGACCACTTTGTCAAACAAATTCACATTGCAGGTGACTCTGGTGAAAATGGTCAATGAGGCCACAGAAAACATACCAAATTGGGGATCATAGACGCGTGGGTTGAAGTCTGGAAGCTGCTGGAGATACACACTGCTGTATAGGCTCTTTGGTTCTCGTAAATATGCCGACTCTGGATTGAAACTCCGAGCCGAATATCCTTGTTGTCCCTCCCTATCGGTTTTAGTTTACACATGGAACCACCACTGGTACAATTTTATTTTCTTAGTCTATTGGTTCGTAATGCAGATAATGCTGTTGAATGGGCTCCAGTTTCCAGTTTCTTACTGTTTTTAGGTTGTGTCTGATTATTACAAAGTTAGTGCCAGTATTTGTCAGTCTTACAGCTTTTTCTGTTTAAATTCTCTTATTTGATCTGTGGGGCTAATTACTCAAATATATAGGCATAAAAAGAAATGCAAACCCCGTAACAGTTGGCGGTCCTATAATTCAACAAAAGAAAAAAGGCTTCAGATCTTTGTTTCACATCAGAGACCTATATTAGCAGTTAAACAGCGTTGTATGCATGTTATTTAACCATACAATAATCCGATGATGACGATTGTTTCTCTTAGAACTACTTAAATGCCTAGTACACGCATCAGGATTGACCACCTCAAATAATTTTAGGTAACAAAAGAAGACGTCATCCATTTATACAACTCCGTGATATTAACCTGTACATTAGGTAACGGATTGACAACGAAAATCCAAAATTTCTTTATAAATCCCAAATTTAATCTTTGGATTTTATTTTGTCATTCCCTCGGGACTCGGGAATTGAGACAAAAAGGGGTTCACTTTGGATAGTTGTTAGTATAGCGCTATCCATGCAATTGGGTATAACCCACTTAATCAACTACCATAATATACACCCCCATCATATGCTCCGGTTGTATTTACTCTTTTACCATCATAAAAAATATGGTGCATCTTTAATGACGAGATCCCATACTTATACATAACCCACAATGATGATAAATCTTCCCCAAGACATTTACAAGCATTTTGCCACGTAAAGCGAACATATTATCTTAGTTCAAGTAGCGCCTGCAATTTTTCGAATTGCAAAAACAAGGTATCTTCTTACCTTCATCCTCGTGGTTAAAATGGTAGTCGTATGTGATCTCTTCTCCAGGAAAAATATCTCTCTCCGCGAAAAAGACAACCTGTTAATCCAGGATTTAATTACTAAATTCTCAATGATTCTCCAACAGGAGTAATAATCACATTGAAAAATTCTACTAAAAATACTGGTAGTGCGTTTTGAACGAGTAACTTGTCGTCGATTCATCTTTAAACCATCAAATATGCAAACTTTTTGATCTGATGGATTTTGATACAATTCCACGTTCAGAAAAATAACTATTGGCAAGTATTTCCTATCACAAAAGCCCTCTTGTGATGGGAAAACAAAAGTCTCACAGTTAATAATGCATCCCGTAAAGAGATGAAACCAAACAGCTAATGACATTATTAATCACAGTTAATAATTCATTCAAGCTCCCATTCGGGGTAAAATAAATAAATCAAAAACATTGCTATTGTTTTTTGATTAAAAGGGAACATTCATGTATAGGAATAGGGGCAGTTATAGAATATATATTATATAGGTTGAACGATAAAGAAAACGATACATTGCACTATCGTATAAAGGTTACGATCTCACCTTCTTATCATTCCTTACAGATATCACTTTGGCAACGCAATTGGGCTGGTCATGTGAATCAATTGAAAAAAAAAAAAAAAAATGAGATGAAGCACATAATGGCAAAGAAAACAATACACACCTAGCATCGAACAAAGACCAGTAACCTAGTTCATTGACCAATAGAAGGAAATGATCTAGCATTGACCTTTATCAAAATAATGACAATGGATAATAGTTAATAGATCACTTCGTAAAACTGGACAAATACTTTTAAGCAGGTTTTAAAAATTAAAATTCAGAAGAGCAGAATTACCAGGCATGAGTGGTTAACAAAGCGAGCAATTCCACCTTTGCGTGTAGCATCAATTATATGCTCTTTATCTATCCTAAAAAAGTAGCAAGCACTCTTGTACTGAAGTTTTCTTCCATACTGATACTCGTGTTCTCTCTTATCAGAGACACGCAGCCCTACAATCTCACCAATATACTCAACAACCTACGAAGACAAAAATACAACCAAAAAAGAAAAAAAAATCATGTTCCGCAATAATCTTAATGAGATATGAAAGAGATGTCATAAACTTGAAGATATCAAACCATTTCACCACGGGATATGAAACGAGATGTGTAGAGACCAAGGGCATGAATGCCAGACTTATAAACCACCAGATGTTTCCAACCCCTTGCTTGTTTATAACGAGCATATTCCTTCTGTGATTGATAGGAAAGGCAATATAGTAAAACAACTATAACATAAACCGAATGTTATGCACTTCTGCTAAAATTATGAAGTTCTAACCGCCACAAACAAGATTGAAAATATGCCAAAGTTCAGTAACAAGTCCAGAAGTAGACCACTAATAGCCTTCACAATTACTTGGTTGAATTATTTTCTCAAACAAAGTTTTAAAGTACATTTGCAAAGTAAAGAAACAATTAACTTGCAAGCTGCAAATATTATAGCATCAAAACTTCCTTCATATCATGGATTAAAACCAAAGTGGTAATGTTAAACATGTGCAATCACAAAAACTTCGAACCTTATTCAATTGCAAACTAAGCATAAACATGGATCTAAAATCATTGGAATTAAATGCAAATATTAACATTAAAATACAGTCCAGGTTTCTATTATTCAATATTCTACGGAACACAATAATAAACATAATACAGTTGGGCATTGTATAAAAACTTAAAATATACCCGACAATCAGGCTCAATATCTGATTTCATTAATTTTGGAAGTCCCTGTGTGCATGGTTTCTGCCCATTAATGTGAATCCAAGCATTTAATTGATCCTGAGGAACATGGCATCCACCCTTGCCATTTGATTGAATATAATAATTATGCCAGAATCCATCACGTTTACGGCCCTTGTAACCCTGCAGACCCAGAAAATTGAAGACAAACATGAGCCTCTTTTCATCCTCAGATAACTTGATGGACCCATATGCCCCCTTCAGAACTATAGCCTTAAAGCATGGTTAAAATACCTCAGTCCTAGCACACGTTAATTCCTCAGCCCCTGAACTACGAGTTACCCTGTCAGCTGGGACAGAATCAGATTCACACATTGGATGTGTAGCATGAAGCACACATCTTCCATAAAAGCCAACATTCTCATTGTCAACACCTTCAACCTCACTTTGTAATAGACCCTGCAACCAAAAAGCAAAGTAAATAAAAGACAAAAGAAAACCAGTGTCAATGAAAATAATCACTTTACCATCAGTACCAACAATGTACATATTACCTGAAAATAAAAAAAAATGATATACAGATGTTATAAACAAAAAAGAGTATGAGATTCAGGAAAGCGTGGTGGAACTTGTGGCCCTGACCCAGCTAGCAAATTGCTAAAGCACTAATCTTTGAAGATGCAGATATATTATAAAGGTTTTTGAACGTTGGAAGAGGTCATCCATCTACTTAATGATCAACAAAGATTTGGACTCTGACAGCCAAAAAAAAAAGGAAAAAAAGGATATAATTTGACTTCAACTATTGAATGTCAAAACTCCAACAATACTCGTTGTCTTAATCATATTAATTCATTATTGAGCAGTTCCACACAAAAATTAAATTGCTTTATGAGCACAACTCATAATTGTAGATCATCAGAAGAAGTTACACAATTTCTCTAAGATGCGTCAACAAATATGCTGATGAGAGGACCAATGTCTTTTGAATGATGATTCACCATCAGCCAATAAATCAAGCTAATAAATGAAAGAGAGTAAAGACCTTCTGATGAGCACACCAGGGGTGAAACCTAACAGAGCAATTTAGATTCCTGCATTTTATACATGACCCACCAGGTCGATCACAGATAGAGCAAACCTGGAAAAATAATATAATGATAATAAACATCAACAGCCAACAAATTGCAGAAAACCAAGTATAAAATGTCATACAGAGAAAGAACCAATATTTAAATTTTGGTATGTATAAAAGCAAATGAGTCATTTGTTATCAGACAGACAGTGTTTTATTTATCAAAAAAATTCTCTTAAAATAACTTACATTATATCAATTTAGAAGAATCCATCCAAGAATAAGGAGAGCTTGCTTAGCAATATAGGTAAGGTTATAGTTCCAATTAATTTTCATCAACACAAACCAATAAACTTGATTACCTTAAGGGGAGTCTCTTACCTAAAAGTTGGTGGGAAAAAAAAAAACGAAAAAAAAGGATGTAACAACTTTTTTTCTTCTTCCATTGAAAAACAAGTTTCTTTTATGTTGCAAACTAGCAAACAGACCAAAGGCCTAAACTAACGGATGTACTAAGTCTTCTCAATGGCATAAAATTCACAATTTTTCTCGACTAGAAAAATGTTCCTACTTATTTCTTTGTACTGAAAATAATAAGCCACTAAGTTGTGGAAAATAAGTTTTTTGATATCTCTTTCAGCTTTTCCGGCAATCCTTTAACTAAAACTAAGTACTTCTGGAAATCGCTGCAAGTTCATGATTTCATGTTTATATCAATCTGATAATGTATTTTAAGGATCATGGCTTTTTTTCCTTTTCACCCTCTCCCTAAATGTCTTCTTAGTAATTACGAGCAAGTGTCCTCACACCCATTTTGACCATCTAATTTTGAAACCATAAGTTCAATAGCCAAAGTCATTTAACCAAAAGAGAATCCTCAAAATTCTCCAGTACTTAGTATATCCACTAGCACAAAGTATCATTCTATTCACTGCTTACCACATCTGCTCTTGGACGTGGAGCACCAGATACATCAAATGCACTCATAGTGTCAACATTTGGGCATCGTGTTCCAGGAGTCCAAAGCCCACAAACCATATGAACCCACTGCTTAGTTGTTGAATCAAGTAATCCTGCTGTAATACTGTTATCTTCCTTGAACTTACTAACACATGGGGAATTCTGCACAGCATCCAGGTCGTATGACATATCCATTTCACAGACAGCTGAAGCCAGCAGTTTGGTATTTACAGGTCGAACAACAGGGAATGAGGTGACTCCACATCCAGAGCCAAAGGAATCCAAGCTGCTCATTGAATTTTGCAAACTTTTAACAGAAAAATGCTTACTATTAGGCTTGCATTGTGTTTCCACATTCCAAACTCTCAAAAGGCTTTTAATAATTGGGCGACTCCGCAGTGCTTGAGTCATTGCACCACCTCCATAACCACAAAGAACACAAACCTAGACAAAGGAACAAATCAGGAATGCATTAGAGAACCACAGGTAAAAGGCACAATATTTTGGAAGAAAAGAAAAAAATGAAGACAACGAAGATGTGGTTTAGTTAGTAGTAGAGAAAGATTTATAATCACCTATACACAGATTTCAACGACTGGAAATTAGTGATAATGGCATGATATAATAATGATCATAAAGCTGACGATTATCTAAAGAGTTAGTCCTGGATGGCACCAGGAAATGACATCCTCTGTGCTGATCAAGAGTTGAACAGCGATGTGGCGTTACTCGTTATAAGAAAATAAACTCAATCCAAAAAAGTTGCAAGAATGTCCAAGAAATAAACAAGACGTGAAAATTAAAAGGAACACTAGATAAGCAAAACTGAAAAAAAAACCAAAAAATGTGGATTAAAATGTCAGTAGTAATAAAACTCTTTTTCTCACAATATTTCTTGAACTTGTCCGACATGGTCTGCAATTCCAATTGCCTTTAGGTACTCTGGAAACACCATAGCAAGCTTGATGTACCTGCCAATCATAAACTTTTTAACATCACTGCATCAATTCAAAGAAACATATGAAAACCTCTCAAGTTGAACAGGTCTCTCAATAGCAACATACTCTAATCAAACAGCGACTACACTCCAGTAAATAATTAATTTCATCTTTGTTTGAGCCACCACAGACACTACACAATGAATCTGAATCCAGAGCAGATGAGCATGCTTGCTCTTGTAGAGATCTGCATTGATACGTCAAGTGGAGTACCCATAATAAGCTACCAAATTTCAACAGTCAAAATCTATAACATAATGTACAGTAACTAAAACCAAAAACTCCAGAATTCTGTTGTCTGACCAAGTAACCCATCAGATAATTTGAAATTCCAGTTCTCATCTTACTTTTCAGCAACGTTGCATAATCCATGCTTCCCATCTTCACCATTCTGTAAAAGTTGACCCTCAGTGATTTCTGGAAAGCACTTTGCTATCTTCGAACAGGAAACAGTTTTGGGATGAGAACTCTTCCCTGATGATGAACAACTATTAGTATGTTCAAAAGTTAAAAAAAAAAATGGTAAACTAAAATAAACAGAAAATAAATACAAGAATAATCATACAGCAAACAAAGATGCAGAAGCTTTAAACCAACTAAAATTTAAGTCTGCTTTAAATAGCAGATATAGGTATCAAGTTTTCGTCACACAATCTGTATGTCATCTATTAACCGACAGCAGTACTACATAGAGAATTAGCATCCCATTGACAGTGCTTCCACCTCTTAAGACCCAGCAGCATTCAGTAAAATTTAGCCATTTTACACACACTTGTCAAAATCTTTCATTCATCTGAAGGCCTCTCTCTTAACTATCCTAAACCTAAAAATTTGTTACCACATCCGTGTAAGTTAGTGTATAAAATTACATTTGATGAATTTGGCTAGGATTCCCTCAAACCCTTTTTTTTTCCCTGATTGTTGCGGTTTGTGGGGGAGAGAGGGTGGGGTAATGAGCGTGCCCTCAAGCGTACCAGTGAAACACAGAAATATGGAACATGCTCCTCAAGTTTACAAGTGAAAACCTTTTTTTATTTTTCCATGTCTCTAATGCTACCCACTTAAACACAATAACTGCACATGAACATCTCAACAAACATATATACAAATTGGGCACCACCAGCATCGCTTATAATAGAAAAATGTTGAGTGGAAAGGAAAGGCATTTGATGGCATGGCACGCTCTCACTTGGAGAAGCATGACAAGGAATGCATAGCAGCCACTTCAAGAACTACATTAAATTTTTCTTAGCCAACACTAAAACAATTTTTGCCAGCAGCACACATTACGGACCCACCACCCAACTAGCAAATTAGCTGATTGTTTAGAATTACTACCTGAAGCACTTACATTTAATATAGTACTTGTAGATACTGCAAATTTACGATAAAAGGAAAGAAAAGATAATAGGAAAGCATGTCTATATTTACCATCAACTGTCAGCTCATGGATACTGCGCTTGCGAATTTCTTTAGTTCTTGGCTTCAATCGAGCATGGGGAATGCTATCTTCTTTTCCAATATCTTTCTTGCTTCTATCATGTGTCTGTGTCTCCAGCATGGAATTCTCTTCATCATACTTAGTATTGCTGCTGGAGCATCCATCCCTCAGTTTTTCCAAGGAACTATCAATGTTGATTTCACTGCAGATTGCAGCATTATGGCTTCTGCTTTCTTTCTCAGTCTCTAAATGGTGGAATCCATTAGAGAGTCCATCAGTTCCATCATTGTCTGTCTTCTTCAACTCTTTCATAGAAGTTAATTTTCCGCTCTTGGGAAGTGTGCATCTTTTGGCAGATTTAAGAACATTACTAAGAGGAACAATTTTTGCTGGTTTTGACATACCTCCAACCAATCCCCTATTAGATAGTTCTCCATAGTTCCCACATACTATCGGTTTTGACTTCCAACCACACATATTTTCCTGCAAAATAATAGATGACTTCAATCTACCCAAGGAAATGTACTTCTTCACAGTTCCAGCCTCATCATTAGAAGGGGTCCATCTGAGTTTCTTTCCGGATGACTGTGGGATCTCACAATTGCTAGCACCAGCTTTTTGTTCTTTCCAACAAACACCTTTCCCCTTTTTGCCGTTATAAAAATTGTATAGATTTCTTTTACGAGAAGGTTTCCTCACGGAAGACAGTATAGACAATCTATGTTCAGAGTTATGTTGATTTAAACAGGGATCAAAAGATTTTCCTAGGCTGTTGGATAAGGAAAGCATCTGCATACTTTTGGACACACAAGAGGGAGATTCAGCAGAATTAGTTGGTTTGGTACTTTCATACTGTATTAGAGAAGAACAATCTCTCTTAATCTTCCCCTTTTTCAAGCATCTATTGAACTTACTGGAAAGATTGTCCTCATTTAGAAGGGGAATTCCATTTTGAATTTGCTTTTGACCTTTCTTCCATGTCAAAGAATTTATGAGCTTGAGCTCATCAAGAAGACTTCTCGATGGCTGATCATTTAAATTCTTGGAAGATGCTGATTCTTTCAAGCTAGTCTTATGAGTATCGCCGAGAAAGTCTGCACTTCTTTCACTTCCATGTGCATCATCTGATGACCAGCATTTGTCAATGCCAGATCCTTCATCTAAAAGGTTGCTAACACATCCAGTATTTCCAGCATCAGCACTAGAACACTCTGTGTTGCTAACGTCACCTGACAATTGAGTAATTGCAGGTGCAGATGATCCAGAAGAAATATTGGAAATTTCATGCTCTGTGAAGGAGTCCAATACCGGCTTGGTGCCATTAACGTGTTTAGCAGGAGTACCTCTAAACATAACATTAGAAACCCCTTTCGCCTTGCTTGGAACATCTTTCCACTGAGAAGCATGAGTGACAATGTTCCTGGGTAGTTTCCCAGTAAATTTTCCTTCTTGATCTAATAAAATGATTTCATCATTTGGAATAATGGGATTCTTAGCGAATTTTGGCAAAATTACAGATGCTTCATCCTTAATAATTCCTATTTTCTCCTTTAGGGGACCAGGTAAGCTTCCGATTGTAGACTCCAAATTCTTCTCAAAACAATTCCTATGGACTGAGAAGTTACAGTTGCACTGGAAACAAGTAGAAGGCACTCTGCAGCAATTTTTTTGCTCAGATGGTCCAGCAATGTTCTTTTCGCTTCTAAGATATCTCAAACAATTACAGAAAGAAAAAATCAGGAGTCAAACACTGCTGATCTAGTCCTTTAAGGGAACCCATACATAATTTTCAAAAAGCTAGTAAAAAGAATCACAATTAGTTGTGACACTAAAAAGAAAAGGATTTAAAAAAAAAAAAAACATAGCACAGCACAAACATGCACAAGAAAGGATGTGCAGGGTGTAAACAGATCTCTCTTAACAGAAGTTTCCTAATTTGTGACACCGAGAAAGGATTCAAAAAAAAAAAAAAAGAAACCATAGCACAGCACAAACATGCACAACAAAGGATGTGCAGGGTGCAAGCAGATTTCTCTCTCCCTGCTCTTCTTATATGCATACACATAAACATAATTTTCCTCTCTCTCTCTCTCTCTCTCTCTCTAACTACTTTTAATACAAAAATCATAGCAATCAGCTCAAAAATGTGAAGAACCATTGCTACAAAGAATTTTAGCACAGCACATACATGCACAAGAAAGGATGTGCAAGGTGTAACCATATTTCTCTCTCTTTGCTTTTCTCCAAGGCAAATAAATAAACAAATGTTTTGCTCTCTCTCTCTAACTTCTTTTTTTTTTTATGTAAAATGCATTCACAGTGACTTGATCCCTGGAACACTCACACACACACACTCACCCACCCAACAACCACTTGAGCTAGCCTCTAGTGGCCTCTTCCTAACTACTTTTAATATGTAAATCATAGCAATCAACTGGATAATGCAAAGAACCATTGCTGCACAGAATTTCAGAAAGCAGCACCTGGCAAATCATAGTAAGAACTAAAATAACAGGATAGACCTCCAAGAAAATGTGAGGCAGAAACAATAAAAATTGAGACTACAACGACAAATTCATGATAGCCACAGGACTAACCCAATTGAGTGCTGCTCATTTCGAAGAGGATCATTAGAAAGGTGACATTGCACAGAAATTTCTTTAGAATTTGATGGAATTCCCCGTATCAATGATGACAAATCACAGCAGCCATTCATGCCTGTTTAAATATAAAATTATTGTGAAATTTTGACACTAAAACAAAACTAAGATTTCTGAGCAAACTTTTCATAAACAGTATTTTTGTGCAATTGTCTGCTACAAAAGGAACACGTTCATCACCACTGAACTTACTAGTAGCACCTGGTAGGCATGTTCTCGCAGCAGCTTCAGAAACTTCCCTACTACTTGTAGGACCAGGTCCAATACGTTGTTCCCCAAGTGCTGAAGACTCCGCAAGAGAATGACATAAATGTGAAACACCATCATATCTTCCTTCCAGTTTCCTCATTCCAAAAGGATAAAAGGTATGCTGTTGCTTAGATAACTCCAGTATTTGCCTCAGGGCAAGCATTCTCAAATTATCATCAAGCAGATGTGGGCTAACACCAATGCTCTCTTCTCTATGCAAGGCTGAAGTCTGATCCAATGAACATAATGCTGTAGGCTCCTTTGTGACTGCTTGTGATGGTGTAATTAGCCCACATCCAATGTGTGAAGCCAGAGATCTATAATTGACATGATCGACATGCAAACTACTAACAAAAGTAGGAAAATTCTCAGCGTGATTAGACAATTTCCTGGCATCAGGTGCCTCAAGTGGTACACTGGACAACTGATATGAGTCGCAGCTGCTTCCTTGTGGTGCTGAAAAATGAGGATGATAGGTTGAAATCTCAATTTCCTTATCAATTCTACTCCCCGAATCCTTCACAAAGTAGGATCCATCTGCTACTAATTTGCCCCCTTTCCCTTTGTCAATTAGTCCATGGGAACCAATTCCAGAAATGTTCAACTGCCTTTCTAACACATTTCCACTGTAACACGGGATATTAGCTTGATCAAACTTGGCAAAGCAAGGTTCATAATACTCTGTGTTAGGTACAGTGTGCTCTATGCCACTGGTTATATTATCATGTGGTTTTATTCGCACATTGTTCTCATCCAACAGATTGAAGTTGGCAAGTAGAGAGACCACTGCATTTTGGGACAGGTTGCTTTTGGATTTCTCTACTGTAGCAGCATCGTCAACATTACTTATTTCAAATGCATTGTTACCAAGATTCAACTGGTTTTGTTCTCTTTTTGTGAAATTAGATGGGCCAGAAGAAAAGCACAGAGATTGTCCAAGTCCCACCTTGCCCTGGCAGTCTGCTACNGTGTATCATCTGCTCAGGGAAAACCAACTTAAATGGATTCACGACAGCATCCAATAGTTGTGGTCCTAAAGCTGGTCGATATGAACATTTTGAATGTTGATAAGGTTGCCCAAGCTTCAACTCGACATTTGAGAAAGCACCATCCTTGCTCGCAAAGACACTATTTGATACATTTTTAAACATGCTGAAATCGGATGTTTGAGCATTGGTTCTCACATCCTGCAGACCAGGGTCAGTAATTGATGGATTTTTGTTCTTCAAAATAGAGTCAATAAAAGCAGAAGAGGACTGATGACCATCTTGTGGATCACCACCCACAGATCTTGAAATTCTTGAACACTGAGAACGGGACCACTCCATATTTCTCTGAGAAGTTTCAATTAAACCATTGAGAGGTACATGATCACTGTCAAAAACGTCACTCTTCCATTTATTTTGTGAAGCATCAATAACCAGATTCTGGTCTGTATGATAGTTCTTCGACAACATAACATTGTTGAAAAGCTGTCCAGAACTTAATAAACCTTCCGATGACTGAACCAGACAGTTACTGGAAACGCTGGGCAAAGTCGTCCTTGATTTCATCAAACCTGAAGTTGTTGATAATCCATCAGGCCAGTCCCAATCACTTTGGTCTTCTGGAACCCTAATCTAAAGCATCATAAAAACGTCACGATCCAGTGTTCTCGATGCTTCAAATACATGCAAATAAGAAATTCAATACTCAATTCAAAAGATAAGCACAATTTGATTCAAAGATGTATATACTGACTACAAGGAAATAGATGCCATTGTTGAGCATGGAATCCTATTTCATGAATTAAGCAAAAAGAAGCCCACAAGCTCATCCCACACTACTTTACCTACTTAACTAGATCTAGGAGGGTTGGGGAGCTCCATTTCGTGGAAAAACCAAACAATTCTTGGAAAACCTATCTTGTAGGTTTCAGAAAAATCTACATAGATTAAAAAAATAAATATGTATGGCAGTAGTCTTACGTGAACTTCCCCGGCACCTGTAAGAAATTTTATGCATCTTTATCAAACACCATTGACTTCATGTCTATCACAAGCAAAAGTGACCAGAGATTTTGAAATGGTCATTTCCCCAGAATACAGTATTGAATTTAGCTTGAAGCATTTAAGGTCTGCCAGTAGGACTTGAGGGCAGTAGAACTAAAGATGAATTTTCCTAAGAATGAATACTATAGGTTAACAAGAGAACACATTTATTTTTACCCAGGACATTATTTCTGGTATAACACACAAAAGGAACATGAAGCCAAACGACAACATTGTAGCATAAAAATCTTACCCCAAACTTCTGGAAGTAGAGCTTCCGCCACTGAGCAATGGTTTTTCCATTGTCCATACGAACAGCATACCCTGGGTTTATACCACAGATTCCTGAATGCTACAAAATGAAAACAGTTAAGAATGATAAGGTGTGCCTAGTGCTATGTATGTGACTGTAGATTAAGCAAAGGTACACCAACCTCACAAAATTTCAAGACAGACGTGTGAATATAATGGCATGAGCAAACAATACCGAGAAGTCCTGTATTGCTGATGAGCAGATATCCACCTATTTGAACAATAGAACCAACAAATCAAACATCAGAAAGCGCCATAAAGCCAGTGCAACCTCTAATTGATAAAGACAAAAGGGATTAATGCACTAACCAGTTCTCAAACAAATAACCCTTGGACAATCACTGAGAAAACTAAAAGACTGATTGGAAAAAGAAGAGTTTGCTTCTAAAGACTTCATTTGTGAAGTTTGAACTTTTGTGCTAGAAACCCTCCCAGCATTTGAAGCAACTGTACTGTGCCATTCCCCACTTACAGCAGAGGAACCTTTTGACTTCTCGCTTGCAGGGACCATGCAATGGATTGTTTCAGGGCCTTGACCCTGAAGACCATGCGAAACAGAATTGCTACTACAATTGGAACCTTCTACTACCCTAGTTGAGATAGAGGAGCAAAACTCTGTTCCAAGTTGCATGTTTTGATCAATTGGATATTCCAATGGTAACTCACGAGTTGTCGATGAGATCCCACTTCCAACAGTGTTGACAAGAACGATATTACTTTCACTCATAGGTTTTGAATTTGGCAATTCTCTGAAATCATTATGCAAGAGAGAAGGTGGCCCAGATAGGAGAGCTAGAAAAGAATTTCCTAGATTAACCTGACCAGATTTGTGGGAGCTTAAAGTTGAATGATTAGTGAATGGGGAATGTTGCACCATTCTTTGTCTTGAATCGCATGGATCATGTGGATTGAAAAAAGTGTGTCCGTTCCTCTCAGTCTATAATTATGAAAAAACAAACTTCAAGTTAGAACATGCAAATAAACAAACAGGTAAAGGACCACGATAACAAAAATTGGTAAAGCACAACCCCAAACATGAGAAAATAGAAATGACATATCTGCAAATGAACCACTCCATAAATTAAAAGACGTCCCAAAAATGAGGACCTTACATGAAGGGCACAACATATTGCAAGGACGCTTCTTCCGTATTAAAACACAAACACTCCACCCTCCTCACGATTTCTGGGGCAATGTTCCAAAACGATACCACAGAGTACAGACACGTAGTAAGTGCATGTGTTTGGGCATCATTGTGCAGTAATCCACTCGTTCTCAAGATATATTAGAACAATTATCAACGTATGAATTTCAAAGCGCAGTAAAATAGAAGCACAAGATACTCAAATACCAATACAATGAGGAAGAACAAGAAAAGCGAAGAGTTACACTCGTAACACATTCCTACTGCATTCCCTTATATACACAAATTTGTGACGCTTTTCTTTTACACAAAGAGGCCTGACTGCGAACCTAAAGCACATGCAAAACGATCATCAACAACTTCAAGTACCTGATTAGGGAGCTCCTGAGACGAAGAGGAAGCCATAGACGGAGTTGAAGACTGCAATGTGGAACCACATTTCACCTGCCACGAATTCTCCATCCCTGAAAAGCTCTCAAAACCCTAGCTAAGCTCCCTCCATTAAAACCATCAACCAAATACACCAAAAAATTTCAGAAATCACAGGAAAAAAAAAAAACAATGGTCAATGAAGCCGCATGTCTTTACATCGATTATATATACGCTTTACACATATAGAATCATATTATATGTATTTTCTGGTTACGATCATTAATGGCGAGCATTCAATTTGAGCAGAGACCTTCAGTGGTTTTGCTCTTTGGATGAGAGAGAAAGTAAGAGAGATTTGCAGAGGAACAGTAGCTTTACTCTTTAGAGAAGAAGAAGGAGAAAAAGAAGAAGGAGAGAGAGAGGCACCTGACATTGTATTCTTTCGAGGCAAAGGGCTGACGGGACACTGACATCGACACGTTGACGAGTGGTGGATTGAGCTAATGTGGACCGTTGGATGCACCGGTTGGTGATGGGTGGGTCGGTGAAATGGAGCGTTCTGGGCCGTTGACTGTGAATACAGCTTAGCTTGGGTTTGATTGCTTGAAAAAGTGATCAGTGTGGTCGCACTTCACACTGGTTCACAAGACTGGAAAGCCCCATTAGGGCACGCAAGGATGTGATAGGTTGTGGGTGGGACCCTTTTACGGGCTTTTCGGACAGAGTCTGATTACGTGGGAGGATATTATTGGTTGGATAGGAATAGCTTATGAACTTGTGGGGCCCACAGTAAGATCCGTTGTTTGGATCCTGGGGAGCATTTTCCAGTGGGAAGTACAATGTTTTTTCCCCTCCGATTTTGGGTAAGCAATTCCTGTCCTGAATAGTGGGTTTTTTTTTCTTTTTTTTTTTTTTTGCGATTTATTAAAAAATAAATAACAGCTATGGCTTCCTATGATAGTTAGTCATACGGCTAGAGAATCACTCTGAAAGTGAGGGGGAATAGTGACATTGTAAAAAGGCTATAAAAAGATAGAATGAAAATGCCTTTTTAATATTTCAAAAAACAAACATGCTATTGCAGTCCCCCCCGGCCTTTTATTTTCTTACTGATGGATTAGAGAGTAATCACATAATTTAGGTATTGACATGGAACATGGTCTGTGAATTTGACAACGATGAGATGAAAATTAAAATGAGGCCGTCGTTGAGAAGTGTATAATATATTGTTACGATTGGAGAATGATAATCAGTAACGAGAAAGTGGGAAACAAAATTAGAAACTAATACTTTTTATGAATGGAAAGTTAGGTGGAAAGAGAATTATGACAAGGCACATTTATATGGTTGAAAATCAAGGAAGAGATGAAAGGGATGTAACTACATGCTTTATTATGCAAATATTCACTTTTCCGTATGTTTGGCAGTGAATACAGAGGTAAGTAAATATGCTCAATTATGGAAGAATTGGAACATAGTTATCACAAAGCATCTTAATGCTGGGACCGATGAAATAGGCAATAGGCATCACCCAGTTGTAGAATATGGGAAAGTAGTCAAGCACATGTGAATGGGATACACGGATTGTGGGCATATGCCATATTGGTAATATATTGCGTCCCACCCAATAACCTAGAAGGACATGCATAAGATTTGCTGGACTCTGTTTTCTTTTTTTAAGACTATGTTAATATAATTGTTTTTTTAAAACTGAAAGATAGGAATTAAGAATGAGAGAAAAAACTGGGTTCCAAAATTACTTTTGATCAAAAGTAAAAATGGCAGGTAGAAGCATTTAATGTAATTTTTATTAGTTTTTAATAAGTCGCCTAGTTTGTTCTCTTTCTCTCACTTCTTCTTCTCCTCCACCTCGTAGTTTTCTCTCTTTAAAGATAAGAACTTGTCTTCTATTTCTAATGGAACACAAAAGCTCCAAATTTTTTACCCCATCAAGTTTGGCGTCTTCTTTGTTTCACTTGATCTCTCTCTTTCTCTCTCTTAGTCTCTCTCTTCTAGATCATGAGTTTTCTCTCCAACTATCTCTTTCTCTCTTTCTAAACACCCATTGAACTATTTTGTAAAAAATACTCAGGTGGAAAGAAAGTTGGATCATATTCGATAGTTTTTCGAATTTTGAAGATAAATAATGAAGTTTTGTTCAAGAATAGCTTTTTATAGTCGATAATGAGTGAGTAATACTTGAAGGAAGACTATAATACTGATCTGTGTATTATTGAGTCGAAAAATTCTAAATTTTATTATATTTATCATCATCTTAATATCTTGTATATTTCATTGTAACATCGTAGGTCATATTGATCATTACATATAATTAAGACCAAGTCAAATCCTTTTAAGTATTAGTCAATATTATATTGAATTGAATAAGTTGGTCAAACTGATGCTAACGTATATGGTCAAGATTAACTTGACCTTAGGTCAAGAACCTCATGATCTTAGTTAATATTATACTGACTTGAATAGGTCAATATAACATTGACTTAGTATCATTATGATACTAACCTCTGAGGGCAATATTTTGACCAGTACCTCATTATTATCATATAATTGTAATTCTCACTGATTAATTTTTTGAATTTATTAATTTCACAGGATGGCAAGCATTATTGTGTTTGTGAAGTATAATGGTTGTTGGGACCAAAATAATATTTACACTAATTGTCAAAGCACGAGCATTTTGGAAATCAGTATTAGAGATACTGTATAAGGCACTTGGGTTGAAACCTGAAGGTCACACGTTACGAATTAAGTATATCTTTGAATTGGAAATCGCACCTATAAATATTTTCAATGACCGTTCTCTCGAAGTATACTTTGAGTTCAAGAAGAATGAAGATAAGACAAAGTTTCCTCTTTGCTTTGATATAATTAGGGAGCCAATAACTATGTTATATTTAGGTATATCTTTGGCAAGCAACAATTACAGAGTCTCTCCTCATGAAATTTGTTCCCATCATCTACATATTGGTGGCTATTATCCTGAGATGCCAACATAAGAAGAGGCGAATCATGACCCTATTGAGGTGAGAGGACATAACTTCACGACAAGTACATTTGTTGGTGACTGTGGGAGTGGTGATTTGGAAGACATCTCTTAGTTTTACATACCAACAGAGGTAGAAGAAATCAATGATGAAGTCAATATTAGAGCAAGTCATGATGCTACTAGTACCCATGTAGTTGAATCAAGTAACTGAGAGATTACTTCTGAAAAGGCAATCAATTGTGGTAATAATTCAGTCATCCTCCCGTCTTCAAATGAATTAGATGTGCAAATCGAAGTTTCACCTAAAATGTTAAGAGTTGGCGAAATGTATGTGAGCATAACAGCATTACAGAGGCATTTAAGTAGGTTTACAATAGTCAATCATTTTGAATTTAAGGCCAGAATTTCGAATAGTAAAACTTTACACGTGGTATGCGTAGATGACATTTACAAGTAGGTTGTTCGTGCCACTACAATTAATAACACAAATTTGTTCTAAATCAAAATGTATATAGTCATTTATATATATATATTGTCAGTCAAAACACTCTTGACTCTAGTCAAGATAATTTTCATGTGAGTCAAAATGTTCTCGAGTGCTGGTGAAACTGTTCTTGACCTAGTCAAGATGATCTTAAGGTACTTTAACAATGTCTTGACTACCGGTCAAGACCTTGTTCACTTTAAGTCAAGATGTTCTTGACTACAATTAAGACCTTATTGATTATAGGTCAAGATATTCTTGACTCAAATCTAAAATGTTATTGACCTGAAGACAGTGAATATAGTTTTTTTCTAAAACGTATAAGTAATTTTTTTTATTTTTGCAACATTATGTAGATTTGATTCTCAGCACACTTGTCCTGTGGATACTATACACAAATATCACCATCACGCAAGTATATATTTTGTCGGTGAAATGATAAAAGATAAATTTATGGACCCTACTAAAACGACATGCAGGTCTAATAATATTATGGATAAACTGAAGAGGGAATATAGTGTCCACATGAGTTATAAAAAGGCTTAGAGGGCAAAAGAGAAAACTTTGATTGTTTTGAATAGTTCTGACGAAGACGCTTATCGATTTTTGACCCATTGAGCTTTCTTGTTAAAGTGGTCTAACCCAGGTTCTATTGTGGCCCTTTCGACGGATAAGCACGATGTATTTAGGTATTTTTTTGTGTCTTTAACTACTTTGATTCACGGTGGCCACATTGTCAGTTGGTTATAGTTGTTGTCTTAACTTTTTTGAAAGCAAATTTTCGTGAAACATTGCTAACTACATGTGCAATAGATGCAAATGATCAAATATTCCCACTGGCATTTGTCACTATTGACGGAGAGAGTAATGCATTGTGGCATTTTTTCTTCACCAAATTAAAGGAATCAATAGGAGATAAAGATCAATTAGCAATAATCTCAGATAGAAATGATGGTATTATTAATGCAGTGAAAGAAATATATCCAAATGTCGAGCATGGTTATTACATGGTGTATTTGTTAGTTAATTTGAAACAAGATTTTTCTCATGCATCCTCAACATTGAAATGGAAGTTTTATAAATTCGTTGAGGCATGCACATATGAGGAGTGGTCAATTTACAAGGATTTTCTTGATAATGAAAACCTCGGTATTAAGGTTTACCTAGACAAAGTCAAAAACAAAAAATAGGCACATTGCCACTTCTATAGTAAAAGGTACTTGATGATGACTTCTAACAATGTTGAGTCAATGAATGCCATAGACAAAAAAACTAGGGACTTATATATCAGGAAATTGATTGTGTTGTTAAGAGACATAATACAAGAATTGTTCTTTGAGAGAAGGTATGCTACTACACAATTACAAACAGTACTTCTTAAAAATGCCGAAGAATATGTAAGAGACTTATTTAACGAGTCAACAACAATAATTGTAAGTTTTCAATTCATATAAGTAAAATCTTAAATTTTTAATGACGGAGAAGTTAATATTGTCATATGGTCAAGGATCACTTTACCATGAGTCAAGACTTTTTGATTGTGGGTTAATTGTTTCTTGACCTATAATATTAAGTTCTTAACTAGACCAAAGGTCAATAACTCTATGACACAAGTGAAGCAACTCTTGACCTAATGTATAATTGTTTTACTTATTACATGTTGTGTTTAATTTTAGGTTAAACCGTCAAATGTATACGAGTTCGTGATGGTGGACAGTGATTGCAAGTCATACATTGTTGACTTGGAGAAATGGACTTGTCAATATTGTGAATTCGAACTTATTCAATTTATCTGTGTATATAATGTGGCTGCATGTGGTGTTCGCGGCCTATCCATCTATAATTTTATTTCACCGTACTACAACAAGCTAGCATTACAGGCAACATATGTCGACATTGTGTGCCAGATCAGTTCTCCATCAAATCCGACTTTCCTTAATGAGGTGGTAAACCTTATAGTTGAACCATCAGTTTAATAAAAATGTCTAGTAGGCCAAAGAGCACCAAAATTGAATCAATTGGTAAGGACTCAATGAAACAAAAATATTCATGTTATGGCAATTCAAGCAACAATAGGCAAATGTACCGTAATCTAATTCCCCTCTGTAGTACCATTAATGACTCTACAAGAAGATGACAAGTGTAGGAGTGTCAACACATTTACATAAGGCATTACTTAATTACTTTTGGTATATATTATATTTGAAATTATGTATACGGCAAAACAATATTACGCTTATTGACCCAAAGTAAAAATTCTCTTGATTAGGGTTACAATGTTTTCTATCAAAAAAATGAATATCTCCCTTATTTGCTTGTATTTTCTCCAGAATTAGCTGACGCTATGGTCAACAGGTTATTGACATTGGGTCAAGCACTTTTTGACCTCGATTCAAGAACATCATGACTTTTGGTCAAAAGTTTCGTGACCTTGAGTCAAGAACTTCTTAACTTTACAGCAAGAACCTCATGACTTTGAGTCAAGAGTTTCGTGACCTTAAGTTAAGAGCTTCGTGACATTGAGTCAAGAGCATTTTAACTAGGAATAATAAATAAGGACTACTGAAATAAATATAAAGTTTTTCGACTTCGAATCAAGAACTTCTTGACTTTACGGCAAGAACATCATAATTTTGAGTCAAGAGCTTCGTGACCTTAAGTCAAGAGCTTTGTGACCTAAGTCAAAAGCTTCGTGACATTGAGTCAAGAGCATTTTAACTAGGAATAATAAATAATGGCTTTTGAAATGATCTGAATTCAAATTCTACTCAATCGATAAGTTTTAGCATAATCATAGTTATGCCAATACCATAAGTTTTAAATAAAAAAGTAAATATTATTCAACACAAGCAAAAAAAAAAATAAAAGCACAATTATTATCTGAATCACAACCAAAATAAAATAGTCTTTATAAAGAAAAGAATTAGGTCATTCATCTCTATCAATTTCTGCGTACTCCTCAAATTTCCTTAATCCATGATGATAACTCACATACAAGCTTGTGACGAAGTAATCCATCCTCTCAGCAGTGACTTTGAAAAATGGCTTGTCGAATATAAGGAAATCAGTATACTTGATGATGAATATACCACAGTCTCCGCTGAATAAAAGCAAAATTATTAACTTGAACATAGCAATAGAGGAAATGAGGGTCAACTAATACTTGACTCATGATCAAGTAAAACGCAACCAAAGGTCAAGTCATCCTTGACCTTGAACATAGATGAAGTAATCCTTAACTTTGACTATGATCTTTCACCTTGACTATGCGTCAAGTGATCCTTGACCTGAGGTCAAGAAGGTCTTGACATATGTCTAAGATAAAGTTTACCTCAAAATTTTAAAAAAGTGAGTTTAACATCATTTACTAACCTGTTGCTCTGCTATGGATTACTCTCACAGAGGCGGAATGAAAATAGTTGTACCCCTTTTTGAACGTCCAACATACCATCAAATCTACCAACTGCCTGAAAAAAGATGGGGCAAATATTTAGCCACCATTAAACACTTCTTATCTATCAACTTGTCATTTAAGGGCCTTCCCTTGAACGGATCATAAATGATAATAGACCTCAAAGAAATATCAACTATAAGCAAGATCCAATGGTCTAAAATCTCAACATAGACAAGGATGTAGACAAATTCTGCTTCAGACCAATATTGACCACAAAGAAGGAAATCTCTAAGCATGTAACCACGCAATACGTTATGTTTTTCCTAAACAATAAACCCACCCGACTTCTCGTAATCCTCCCAAGCTGATCGAAGATACTTACTGAAATTGGAATCGGTCGTTGTATATTTTTGAGTGATGTTATCAGAATAAAATAGACTGTTCAACTGCAAGTAGTAGAATGAACAATCAACTTGATGCCAAAAAATAAACTTCCAAAAATGCATCATATAAACAAATAAAGTCAAGTTCTTCTTGGCCTTGAGTAATGATCATCTTAACCTATGGCAACGAACTTCGTAACTCTATGTCAATATAGACTTCTTCTTGACCTTGAGTCATGAACATCATAACCATCCTAACACATAGCCAGGATCTTCCTAACTCTAAGTCAATATAGAGTCAATGGTCTCTTGACTTTGGGTCATGAACATCCTGACCCATCATGACTATAAGTTAGGAACATCCTACGTAGGAATCAAGAATGTCCTGGCCAAGATCAAGACCTAGTGACCCATTCCTATGAACAAATTAAACAATAATTACCTCAGAAAAAAGCCATTGATTTGGCTCTTACATGTTGTAAAACCAACTCTTATCCCTATATGTCAATGGTCCAAGGTCCATTGTGCACTTTAATGTATTATGGGATTTGCTATACTTCAGCTTAGTGGTAATGAAAAAATAACAATTCATGAAATTCAATATAAGAAGAAAAAAACAGAAAATTAATACAGTACAAGAGAAAAGAGAATTCTTACTCCTTGGCATAGTACTTCACCAAACCTTGTCGAATGAAGACTTTGAAGGATACCAATTTTTCTTTCTCTATTTTAACATCAGGGTCTATAGAGAAAGGGCAAATTCTCTGCTTCTTAGGGGTCTAAATGGCTGCCTTGGGCTTTATTGGCACACTCTTCTGTAGAGTCTTCTGTTCAGTAAGGGTGAACTTGTCAACTCGCTTCACAACCCATTTTAGTCATTTAGTTGCAACTGTTCTCTCCCTTGAGCTATTTTGCTCTTTTTCTCTTGGGCACAAAGTCATCATCACCAGTGTCCTTATTTTCTATTCCCTATTGTGATTTATACATGTAAGATAAATATAACAGATTGAATTATCTATAAATATAAAGGTCAAGTATCACCTGACTAAGGTCAAAAGGCCCTGGACCCAAGGTCATGAAGAAGTTGACCGGGGTCAAGTGACACTTGACCTATATTCAAGTGATCCTTGATCTAAACCTATGTATAATACCTTTTTATGATCTCTAAGACCAACAGCAGCCTGGATACCCTTCTCAATGATGTCTACGTCTAATTCAAAGCTCATTTTCTCTCTGAATTGCGTAGAAAATATGGGGTTATCATCTTTTCTCATGTCTTCCATGTTCTGGTCTTCAAACTCATGAAACATAGAGCTTGTGTAATGGGTATCGACATCCATGGAATACAATACCTCAGCCGCTATTGCATCTTTCTCTGTCATAGTCTTCTTCTTTGTTTTTCTGGATTTCTCTTTCTCTTTATTCTCCTCCCTTTTCTGTTTATCTGTTTTCTCTCCTCCTCCCAGCTTACCATCATTACCATCATTCTTATTATCATTATTTTTCTTCAGTGCACTAACTTCTCCTCCCTATTGACCATCGTCATCATCGTCGTCATCGCTCTTTTCTCCTCCCTTTTTGTCCTTCTTATCTTCTTTTTTCTTTTCCTCTTTCTCTTCTTGTTTCCCTTCTTTATTCCTCTCTTCTCTCTGCTCTCTTCTTAGCCTCTCCATGTTCATCCACTGCCTTTACCTATATATTCTACTTCTCTACCTTTACCTGTTTAAGCAAATAATTAGCCAAAACATATACATTTGACCAGATGAACTTCTCGATTTAGGGTTAAAAAGTAATTGACGTTAGGTCAGGAACTTCTTGACTTGAAGAAAAGAACTTATTGTCCAATATTAATAAATAATTTTTTTTTACAATATAGAAACTCTTACTTCTTTCTCCCCTTCGTTTATATGCTGCAAACCGGTCTTGTGTGGGTCATCAGGCCGTGGGATATTTTCAAGTCGAGGTTTTAACTCATAGATTTAATGTTGTTTATATTTACTTCAATGCCTCGTACCATATCCATTAAGCTGCACATCATCTGGAGTAAATCAAATTATTAAGTACGTATGCTTTCAAGCTCTTCTTTAACCTAATCTCTCTTTTGACTTCTTCAAAGTACTTTAATACGAATTCATAGAAACCACATTCTGTTATTGCAGCACCAAGTTTCACCTTCTGGCATTTAGAAGGATGAATATTCCTGACTTCAGTCACTTCATTGTCCTTGTCTTAGGGAGCTTCGTTTTCCTTCTCAAGAACTAGCTTCCTCTTTAACGTAGCCTTCTCAATAGCAATCAAGTCTCTTGTATGTATTTCACTCAATTTCTTCTCACTTAGTTCAATTTCAGGTAATTATATAATGAAACAAATTCCAATGTTCACATCAATAACAAGTAATGAAAACCTGACTTAGGAACTTATTGACCTATGTGAATAATACCTTGACCTATTATTAATAAGTTCTTTATGCGTGGCCAAGGTCAAGAAATTCTTGACCCAGGTATCAGGAAGTTCCAATAAATTCTTGACCCAAATCAGGAAGTTATTAACCACGTCGCCAAAGAGCTTAACACATGTCAAGGCCAAGATGTTCTTGACCCAGGTAAAGATGTTCTTGATTACATATCAAGGCCAAAAAGTTATTGACCTATGTCAGAAAGTTATTAACCATGTCACTAAAAAGCTCTACACATGTTAAGGCCAAGAAGTTCTTGACCCATGTAAAGACATTATTATCCTAAAGAGCAAGAAGTTCTTGACTCGGTCAAGCAAATCTTGACCATAAGTCAAAATCCTCTTGATGTTAGTTAGGATCCTCTTGGCCTATACTTAACTATTAATAGAAACCAATAAAAGTAAAAATATTAAATTACAAAAAATGATTCTTACATTAGGATTGAGGAAAATTTCCATCTGAATTTTCTCGCATGTAAGCTTCTTCTTCTGAGTTATACTCCAATTCAAAATCTTGGGATATTTCTCCTTGTCATCCTGTATAGTGTACTTCATAGCAAAATCTGGAAGACACTCGAATGGCTAGATTTGAAGTACCATTGGAAATCCATTGAACTCATAATATGTCACCAACTTGCCGTTAATCGTTGTCATTGACCAAAATATTGCCCTTTTTTTCATTTGGTCTTTCAAGTCAGACCACAAGTAAGAATCCCATGGGTAAGTATTGAAGGCATCGAGGTTGTTCACAAACCAGAAGTACATATCAGGCACATTCATCGACTTTTCATTCGACAGTAGGTCTTGTTCAAGAAAATACAGAAGCGCATGCTTCACAGCATCTTCATCACTTTCAGCTTGTATGCTACTATTCACAATATCTAATGTTTCTCTCTTCACCACTTTATGTGAGCTAAAGTACTAATCTCATATATTATCACTAAGCTTCACTATATGAACATTGGCATCTCCATAAATCTTCAATCTACTTATTACAGCTAGGTGTCCCTTTGTAAAGGGCACTACGATTCCACATACATCTATGTTAATGACTTCATCATCACTTCTTGAGTCTTTATAGTATACTTGCTGCATTATTATGTTGTGAAAAATCTGTCTAGACAATGTGGTATTATTCTTCATATCCAAAAAATGTCCTATACATGTTTTACTAAACAAAACTTTCTACTCGTCGGTTAACTTTGCTTTTATAACCGCAATCATCTCACGTATTGTTTTATAGATATCCACATTCCCGTTTGTACTCTTCCTCTCTGGGACTTATCGTTTAAATGGCTACAAAAAAAATACACAAATTTATTACCAATAGGAAAGAAAGAAATTAAAATGTAACTAGCTATTATAGTCAAGAAGATATGGACCTCAACAACATGAGGTCAAGACTCATTCGACCTCTGGTCATTATCTTATTGATCTCATGTCGACAGTCTATTGGCATCTGCCATTTAGTCAAGAGGTCCCTAACCAAAAGTCAAGAGCATCCTGGCCTATAGTCAAGAACGTCTTAACATCTGCCAAGAAGCTCATTGACATCGAGTCATGAAGATTTAAACTAGAGTCAATACTATCTTGACTAAAGTTAGTAATATCTTGACCTAAGGATATGAATATCATGACTAAGACCACGAACAACCTGACCTTAGGTCTGTGTGTTTTTGACTCCATCAATACACGTAACCTAACTAATATCTCTGAAACTTCACTCCATAACTATCATTAACAAATCCCAGAATAGGTCATAATCTTTGGTTCAATGACTAACAACATCAACTCACGCAAAAAATAGCAACCCATATAATAAAATCAGAGAAAGGTCTTAAATTTCACAAAATTCAAAAACCATACCCAAAAATATAGCACCAGATGTTACTAAGATTAGTTTTTACCTAAGAAATAGTGTCAAAAAACAATACTTTCTCAAAAAAAGAAATAGAAAAACAAACCTTTAGTTCCTCCACTGAAACTTCAAGTGCACTTTGCCCTTCAAATTGGCTGTCTTTTCTACTGAGTTTTTTGGCTCCACCACTGGGCTCTTCGCCGGAGACTTAGACAGAGCTTTCTTCCTTGATGCCAATGTTGTGGCTTGATCCTTTGAACTCAATTTTTTACCTTCCGCTGAACGTATTTTAGACATTTTAATAGAGGACTGGATTGAGTTTTTTACAATGAAATGGAAGATTGGGTTGGGTTTTTCTTTGAATTTCAGATCAAAATCAAGCTTTACTTTTAAGTGTTCTTCGTATATCACAAAGAAATGTAGGGAAAATGGAGGTTGGGTTCCGATTTCAAATAGAAATTGGATTTCAATTTTTAAAAATGGGAGTTTTGTGGGAAAGTATGTGAGAGTAGTGGTGTGGGGTATGTCAAATCATGTGTCAGCCATTGGGATTAGTAGAGACATTAGTGAGTTTTACCGACTATAAGTCCCACTTTTTACTCCTAAAATAACTTATCTAATTTTGTAGTCCTAAAAAAGAAATACGAAGCCCAACAGTTCTCATCCATGTCCTTTTTTCAAAGTGAAGCACCTCTATTAATCAGAAAAAAGTAGGCCTGAATTGGGCCTAGTATCAAAAGTAGGGAAGAAGGAATCAATTCTATCATTTTCTCTCTTTTTTTTTTGTTTGTTTGTTGTGTTTAATATTCGTATAATTGTATAAAAATTACACATCTCGACAAATTATCTAAAATAATAAATTGATGTGATCATATAATTGGTTGCTACTTACTAGATATATTTTCTCTCCCTGTACTCGTTAATTGGCCACCTAAAAAGCTACACAATTGGAGTTATAAATGCGTAGAAAAGCACGTAGAGAGAAGACTCGAAAATTCGCCTTGGCATGTGTTATTAGTTATTACTTTGAATTTCATGCAGTGAACAACCTAAGTTTGTACATTAAATAGATTTACAAAAATATCCATTGAATTTTACTTCCATTTGGTTTCATAGATAACAAAATTATCCTTATAGATTGAAAATTAATAAAAATATAATCTCTTGGTATAATTTGCTCAAAATTGACGTGGAAAGAAGAAATTACCCTTATTCTAAACATGTATAAAAAAATACTAAACAAGGGAAAAAGAAAGAGTAAATGGGCTAGTGAAGGGAAAAAGAAAAAAATTAAGGAAACTAGTGAAGAGAAGAAAAGGTCTCTTTTACTCTTCCCTCTGTTAATGGATGATATACAAATGGTCTCTGAACCATCTAACTCGCGGTAATTTCAAAGTTTTAATTACGAAAATTTAGTTCCTTAATTTTTTGATTTGTAACAATTTGATGTTTAGATTGTCTAAATTATAACTTACTGTTAAATTTCTTAAATTTCTGATCAAAAATATATATGAGGAGCACATTATAACATTTGAAAACATATTTCAAGGAAAATAAACTGAATAAAACGATTTAGAGAAAATGAAAAATGTATTTTTCACATTTTTTAGGATTCTCAAAGTTGTAAATTTCGAGAAAAATTTTCATGTGATTAATCATTTTTATATTTGAAATTCTCAAATTATTTTCTAAATACATTTTTAGATATCATTACGTGCTCTTCGTATGTATTTTTTTGTCAAAATTAAATAGTAGATTGCAATGTAGATAGTTCAAGAATCAAATTATTACAAATAACAAAATTTAAGGATTTAATTGCCACAATTCAAATTTTAAGGACCAAATTGACACAAGTTAGATACAGTAGAACCATTTGTGCTATTAACCCTAAGCATAATATGGCATTTTAAAAATAAATTTATTTTCTACTTAATTTTGACCGAGTTGGATGGAATTGTGTAATTTGTATTAATTTGTTAATTCAATTCACTGTTTTTGTTATTGGTGTAAAAACCCGGAATTTTCGAGGGTAATTTGGACATTTTACAAATTTTTCGGATAAAATATTGTGGGGATTAATTTGCAAAAATTTTGTTCAGATGGACTAAATTGCAAATTTTGGGGGACTAGATTGATAGAGATTTGAAATTTTGGGGATTTATGTGCAATTTTTGAAAAATTGCACAGCCCAATAAAGAGGGGCCACGTGCACATCTTTTTCACCTCTCTCTCTCTCCTCTCTCCTCCCTCCCCCGATCTCTCTCTCTCTCTCTCCCTCGTCTCTCTCTCTCTCTCTCTCGGCCGAGTTGCCCAGATCCGCCG
>JXTB01000045.1:774835-795943 GCA_002914805.1 Parasponia andersonii
GGAGTTTGTAGTCATAGTCTTTGGACTATTTGGATTTTTGTATTAGCATTGAACCAAGATTACTGCTCTCTATTTTGTCTGCAAACTTATGTATGTTATTCTGATATTTGACGTCTATTGTGAATGATGATGATGATGCGGGGTTTGGTTTCTTTTTAATTAATTTTATGTTTTTAAGTAATTGTTCAATTTATCTTTGGTGGTGTATACGAGCTATGGGAATGGTTCACAGGATGAAATTCCGAATATTTTATTTAAATGGACTGTTTTTATAAAAACTAGAACTTTTGACACTTTTCAAACAAATTAAGGAATTTTCCACCTTGTGAAATTCCCCTTCTGCCACTAGCCCGGGTTTTGGGTCGTGACAATTGGTGCATATTAGGAGGGTAAACTACATTTAGCCAAACTCAAACGATAGTTTTACGATTTTTCCAATGAAAAATTACATAATGCAATTGGACTAAAACTATAAAACAAAAGACGTTGCTGTTGATAAATAAGGCTGGCCTCAGAAGTCGGAGAGTTCCAAATAGTGAGTGGAATCGGTCCAATCGCACATATCATCATACTTCAACCTATTTTAATATAATTATATATATATATATATATATCTCTTAAAAAAATGATATTATTATATCTTTTTAGTGTAAAATCTATGTATCAGTGTCCAAAAGGAGAGAGAGAGAGGGAGCGATATATATATATATATATATATATATATATATATATTTCTTAATTTAATAGTTATTTTTTTTATTTATGAATAGATATTTTTTTTAATCGTTGGATTATTTTTTATTAGTGATTTAATGTATATAATGAAATACGTGAAAGAACGTGAATTTTTTTCTTTTTTATTTTTTATAATAAAAATATATATATATATATATATATATTAAATTTAAAAAAAAAAATACTCGATTATTGGTGCCACTGTATATATATTTTGTAGAAAATGCATCATTACGATTCACGAATTAGTGATGATTAACACGCACTATAATTTATAAATAAATAAAACCACTATAATTTGACAGTCACTCAAAAACGAATTATTTTCTGCTTTTTTTTCAGTAAATTAATAACGTAAATTCGAACTCATAAAATTTGTAATTAAAGAAAATTTGTATTTACTGCCACATAAGTACATGTCAAACGGTAAAACAAACCATATAAACGGTCCATTAATTTTGCCACTGATTACCAAACAAGATGGATCAAAGTCATCAAGAGTTGGAAGAATCAGTCAAGGCTCCCATCCAAGGCGGCGGCAGCATTCCGGTCTGCTCCTGAACCGTCTTAAACAACGGCGGCAGCATCCGGTAAACTCCGGCAACCTCCTTCATGGCGCCACTACTGGAAATTCCCGCAGCGCCGTTATCGTCTCTGCCGCCGTTACCGTTAGTCCAGATGCTGATCTTGGGTTGAAGCCCACGAACGGCCTCGGCATTGATCTTAGCAATGTCCTGAAACATTCCACCGTTGATCATGAGGTAGTCCCTCAATGCGGCGTAGTTGCCTCCAAGCGAGTCAAGAAGAGTGCGTAGATATATGCCCTGTGCTTGTCCCAGAGCAATGAGTCCCTCCGCCTCTTTCTTCTTCGCGTAGAATTCTCCGTCCGCCGCTTGTTGGCGGGCGTAGAATTCGGCTTCGGCTATCGCCTTTTTCGCCGAGGCTTCTTTCTCCCTCTCGTAGAGAATTGCTTCCGCTGCTTTTTGCTTCTTGTACAGCTCCCAATTCGCTTCTTGCACCTTTAATTAATTAAATTAAATTAAAGAAAGATTTTAGATTATTGTTAATTAATATGATCACAACTAAAATATGGCAAAGGAATTCAGTCAGGCCTAACTAATTAAATAACTGCACATCATCTATAATAATAAACTGCTAAAAATGAGGTGATGTGGCATTATTTAGTAAGTGTGTGGAGCCTGGAGGAGATAATATAATCGAAACAGCTATATCATTCCAAGAAAAGGAATAGAGATCATATCCATGTCCAACTTCTGGCGGAAGCTGTCACATTATTTAAAAATTTTAAGCACACTGGCTTGGACAATTAAATTGGACAGAGTGATTTCAATTCAAAGAAGCTAATAATTGCGTTCTTTTTTATGAAAAAAATACAATCAGCTTTGAATGAGACTTTAAATTAATTAATTACTTCGTTTTCCTTATTAAGNAAATATATAAATCTATATATATATATATATATATATATATATAGTTGCAAACAACTGTACATGTCATCCACTTGTGTTTTGCCATATTATTCTAGTATTCATGGTCAGGACCAAAACTTTACCCAATTTTTTGGTAACGAAAAGTAAGTAGCGGTGATATCAATAGTTAATTAGCGCTTCTTGGTTTTGAAAAGTTTAAAAAATAATTAAGCAGACAATAGCTGGCCATGGCATGGAAAGAAATGTCCTGTCTTGAACTCTTTTTCTCTATTTTGGACCATAAGGGACAGACAGATCGGTGGAATTCCGTTATAAAAGTAACGCCTAATTCTCATATGTATCAAATTCTTTCTGAACTTTCAGAGATTAACTTCTATATATGTTACTTTCCTTAATTTCAAAAACGAAACTAAGTGTTATTGTTCAAAAGCAAGACTTTTTGAAAATATATTTTAACTCGATACACATAACTTTTTTTAATTTTTAAAGATAAACGTAAATATATAATTTGGTATTAGTATCACGTATATGTGAGTTGTGCAAAACTAATATATATACAGCACTTTGTAAATATTTGATTTAGAGTAATCCATATAACACTTTAAATTCATGTCAGATTAAATACAAACTTCCAAATTAAATGTTATTAGTACACCACAGTAAAATAAAACATTATGAAAGTATTTGGCATTTTTTTTTTGAAATAATATTAATGTTGTAGAGTCGAAATATGAAATGACTGATAGAAAGCATCTATTATGTTCTAAATAAACAAAACACATTTATGAAATAAAGAACATCGTACTAGCTTTTCTTATAATTTAAACTGACATATAATTAAATCAAACATAGCTTTTGTTATCGTTTTATCATTAATACGAAATTTCCAATGGGATTATAATTTTGGAATCAAAATTAACTTGAGATAATAATTTAGTAATAAGTATTAACAAAAAATTGCACTTTTCCCTAATAAAAAAAAGAAAGAAAAATTACGTGAAACTTCACATGTATGTATTAATTCGCGTAGGCAAAGTAGATAATATTTTCCATTACCGAATTAAGAAAAAGTCTTTTTTTGGGGGGATAGAAAAATAGATAAAAAGTCAGTTGCACATAAAAATAAATAAATAAAAACGTATACCTTGGTTTCATAGTCAACGCTAGCTTTGCTAAGAAACTCGGCCTTAAGCTTCTCCGTCCTTGTCAAGGCATTCATCCTCTCCACCTCCCTCTGCAGCTCAGCCTCCCGAAGCGCCACCGCCTTCGCCGCCTCCACCTCGGCCACCTGCGCCTGCTTAGTCCAACCCGCCTTCTTCTTCGCCAACTCAGCGTTCGCCTCCGCCACCTCAGCCTCCCTCTGATTCTCATACACCTTCACCTCGGTCTTCACCTTGATCTCCTCCTTCTTCCCCTCTCCTTGCCTCTGCGTCGATATGATCTTCGTCTCGGCGTCGATCTTCGCCGCGTTCTGGAGCGTCTGGCCGTCCCTCAGCTTGGCTCCAATCTCACCCTTCATCCTCGCCTCGGCCACGTCAACCTTGGCCTGGTTCGCTGCCTCCATCTGCGTCTTCTGCCCCAAGTAGGAGAAGTACTCGTGTCCTGGCACGTCCACGAGCTGCTTCACGTTGGCGTTGTATATCAGGAGCCCGAACTGGTTGAGCTCGAGCTGGACTTTCTCGAAAACCTCCTGTTTGAACTCCTTGGTGCCCCTGAAGATCTCCTCCATGGTCATCGACGCCGCGAGGACGCGAGTTTCTCCCTCGATGACGCCCTGCACGAGCTCCTTTACGTGGTGGGAGAGCTTGTCGTGAGGGGAGATCAGCTTGGCGTAGCGCTGGAGGCTGAGCTCGTCCTCGAGGCGCGGGCCGATGGTGAAGACGGCGGGGAGGACGAAGGGGAGCTTCTCGGCGCTCATGGCTTGGACTTCGAAAGTGTAGTTGACCGGCGAGACGTCGAAGACGGTGCATGACTGACCGGGGAGAATCCATGCCTTTTTCGCGAGCTTTACGTCGGTGATTCCGACGCCGGTGATCACCAGGTACTCCGACGCGCTCGCCACTTTATACATGGTTGCTTAGAGGGGAACGTACTGTGCGTTTTTGGTTGGAAGGAATATATTTTTGTAAGAATTAAGCTAGAGAAAGAAAGCGAGATATTACTACTTCTACGTAGTAGCACTATTAAAGAGGTGGGTGGTCATAATTAAGAGAATAATACGTATTTATATGGATGTAGCTAGTGTAGAGGGGAATAAATATACATGATATATCTTGATCTTTAATTTAGCTAGACACAAAATAATCAGCGTAGACTTAGAGGGAATTTCTCATGAAATCCTTGATGTACTTTTTTTATTCATATATACTTTTAGTTTGATTCTGTTTGTCTTAGACTTTTAATAATACATTGCGATTCATTTTTGCTTTGAAAGTATCGTTCTTGTAAAATTAATTCAGAATTTGTTTTAGCTTTTGTATCATTAAAATAGTCTTGTGGGTAGAATATTATTCAGTTTATTTTCTTTTAGCCATTCTTAGCTCTAAACGGTTGTAAAACAAAACGAGTAACTATGAGTCTAAGGCATGTATGTGTTGTCTCCATTTGGACCTTTTCGGGAACTGAAGAGGAATTTCCAATATATTTTCTTATTTTAATTTGTTTGTGGTCCTTCAAATTTGTATATGTACCATTTGTGTTGTTACAATAACACAAATTAAATGACCCGCATTTGAGTTGTGTAAACACGTTTTTAGAATAACTCGAGGAAACTTTCATACCTCGCGCTCGAAAATCTAGCTATACTAGATGTTTTGTGTATCTTTTCACATCGTGATTCGATACTGTATATGTACATAAGCTCGAGAAGACAATTGAACTTAGTTTGTGTTGGAGCGGTTTCTCACCAGCCGTCCACGTGTTTCTGAACCGCTGATGCTGTATTCTCCAACTGTCCACGTGTCCTCGTTATCCCAAAGTACTCTGAACTCCAGGCAGGGTTGGAGAGGCGGGGGTGGCTACCTATAAAGACTCTCCGATGCTTAAGTCAGTAGTATATCTTTGATTCAGGGTAGCAAGGAATTAGTTCTGTATGAGTATATATTTGTTTCTTACTCATAAACTTTTTTATATACTTTTTTTTGTAAGTGTCCATGCCCCTCTCGAGAACGCATGGCTCATACATATATAGTCCTGAGATTGTGTACCATGCGGGTCTCAATCTCAGGACTGAGTACATTTCTCCTCAAAGTTTTTTCCAGAGGTCACAGGCCGATATTTCCGTGATCTCTTCTGTATCGCCGTAGCCTAATTTCCGCCAGCTCCTACGGCTTGAATCTGTCAGAGGTGAGATTTGGGTAAGTCACCGTTCTGTCAGGACGGCTTGCCCCTTACGCACGCCTACCCAGGATCGCTTTAAATGCTCTGTCTGGGTCTGGAGTCGTGAGTTGCTTTCCATTGTATTCTGATTGAAGACCCTTGGGACTTCCGACCCCCCAGCTGTTGAGGTAAGGGTCGGACTGGGACGAGACTGTCCAGGGTCTGTGATGGGCTCGGCCCTAACCTCAGACGGCCCAATGGCCGATTGTGAAATCACTTGTGACCTGCGTGGCATTTAACTAATCACTCTCGACACTTGTCGGACGGTGGACCCCTTTTATAACCTGTTCTGCCGCTCGATCGTCCACGTGGCGTATGACTTGGGAATGGATCCCACAACTGCCCCTATTTCCCTACTCGACGGATTCGTTTTCGTCAAGTGGGGAAATCGTTTATCTGTTCCTCTAATCTGGGGGATGCACGTGGCTCTCCCCCGCAGACGCGGAGGCACGCCATCCCATCTCACGGAATCTATTTGAATTTCGAAGTTCCGACTGTTCGGTCTCCTTTACTCACCCATTTTTCCAGAAAAACTCTTCGGCTCCCTCTCTATAAAAGCCGCAATTACACTCATTTGCCACTTTACTAAAACCTTCTATCATTCTAGCCTCATAAAATTCTAGGGTTTCCGATTTCCTCCCTTCTAGAGACTTTTACTCTTTCACTCGCATTCAGAACAATGGCTTCAAATCAAAATCAGGAATTGCGCCCTATCGCAGATTCAGAGTTGGATGCACTAAGGAGGCAGCTCTGCCTCCCCGGAGGAGTGATGCTACAACGGGTTGAAGGCCCTGCGGACTGGTATCTTCGTCCTTCTTCCCCCGAAGGCTCTTTTATTCTGGGTAGAAAGCATCTGGAATGGCTACGATTCCCACTTCCTCCCCTGATCCACCAATTCTTTGCTTTGATGGGGATCCATCCGATGCAGTTAAATACAAACGGGGTCATGATTCTGATGGGACTTTCCACCCTGTCAGTTCTCTACAACTTGCATATTGACCTGGAGGTGGTCTTTTATGCTTATAAACTTACCCTCATCCCCAAGAAAAGCTCCTACCCCACCTTTTACCTCCAACTGCTGCAAGGATGTCACATCTTCTGGGGCTTACTGTGGTCGGACAAATAATGGGACTCCCACGCCAAGCTATACGTCGTTGGAGAGGCGTGGTGCTCCCCTTGGGTGAACGGCGAACACTTCCAAGTTCCTTCAGCTTTCTTGCAGAATAAGTGCCAAGTCGTGATTTTCGGGTCCGTGCTCTCCTTGTCTATTATTGCTCACGTTCTTTTGTCTTGTGCAGCCTCGACAGAAGAGAATAGGTTCGAGCCGCGTTTGTCAGCGGGACGGCTTAAAAACCTGGAGGGAATAGTCATCTTCGGATCTCCCGGGGACTGCCGGCACATCCAGGCCGTCCTCAACCCCCTGGTGATGAACATGATGCCCAGGATGGTTTCATACCTCCCATTCTCTCTGACACCTGGGTCATCACCAAGCACATGCGGAGCTGACTTGATGCCTCTGCCCTGAACCGATTCCGCCGGGATGAGCATGATAGAATCGCCATGGTGGGTCGGCAGGTTACGGCTTCAAGCCAATTGACGGGCTCCAACGACCTAGTGGCGCCATCTAGCCATGAGCTCGAGGAGGCCGTGAGGCTTGTGGCCGCGGAGTGCGTCAGGCTCCACAGTGAGGAGGCCGCCACTCCCAAGAATGCTAAGGGTAGGTTCATCTTCGCATTCTTGAGCTTCGTGAATTAGATTGTGGCTGTGACCTAAACATGTTACTTGTTTTTTTTTTTTTGCAGAATCTAAGACGGGCCCATCGGCTGACCCCTCCCCTGTTAAGGGGGGAGCCGCGGGTCATAAGACTCACCCCAAGGCACCCGCTGGCTGGCGCCTCGTGGTGCTTTCAGGAGATCAAGTGCCTGCGGTCCCCCGCTCCGACGCAGGTGGATGCGAGGAGATGCCACTAAGTTTGGCTGTGTCTGCTACGCCAACCTCGTCCACCCCTGACTCTGGTCTAAAATAGGGTGCTATTTGCCTCGGTGGGGAGATCGCTGAGCTTAGTGGTGGGGCTCCGACGTTGAAGTCCCGACTATCTTCCCCTCCCCCGGTCCCAATAAAGCGGCGACACGAGGTCGCTCATCCAACGAAGGAGAGGGCCGGGCGGAGAAGAGGGGCAAGGTTGCCCCTCGTCTGACAGTGATGACGACGGAGCCACGCTAACCCTTCTAAGGAGGAGAAGTTTAGTGCGTAGTGGCTCGCCAAGAGGAGATGCACCATCTCTCGTCGTGGCCGATGGCACTCCCAGTGGCGCCGAGCTTTCCTCCGTCCTTGCCACCACTGCTTCGGGGGTAGGCTCAGTTATTGAAAAGGGTGCCCTCACGACTAGCGGGGCGAGGCCGTGTTCCCTAGGTACGAGTGACGCCCAAAGAGAGGGTCCAGCCGCAGAGCCGGAGCTGGAAACGCTCTCTTTGGAGAACGTCGAGCCTGTCGCCGGCCGTACTTTTGCACATGTTTGATCCACTCGGTTGCTTCTATGTTTTCTAACATCTTTGTTAAATGCTGATCCCCCCTTTTTTGTTTAACTTTCAATTGGCTGCCATCCGGTCCTTCTATTCCTCTCGCGTCAAGGATCTGACCGAGGAGTTGAGTTCCTACTCTGCGCTGGCCGAGCGCAGCGAGGCCGCCCTTACCGAATTGAGGTCTGACTTCGATATATATCGAGGCCTCGAGAAGGCGAGGGTCAGTAGTGCGGTGACTCATGCTCTGAGCATCGAGAGGACCAGACACGAGGAGCTAGCTGCGAGACTGGCTGAGGCGGAGGCTGACAAACTTGCCCAATCCGAAGCCACCAGACTGGCTCAGAACGAGCTGATGGTCAAGGAGCAGGAGTTACAGAGCGCGGGGGTAGAGATGGGACTGGCCTTCATTGCCCGTGAGAGGGCTGTTGAGGATGCCAAGGAAGCGAGAAAAGCTGAGGCGACAGCCAAGCTAGAGGCCCACTCTTTGCAACGCAAACTTGACCGGTCTCATGAGGTAAACCGATATCTCTTCTTGGATCACAAAAATCTGATGGGTGCTCGGGTGGAAATGTCTCGCAAACACAGCGAGGACCTTGCTGGTATTAACACTTTTTTGGTCGACTTATTGCAGCGGCAAGCGGAATTCAGGCTGGCAGTGCTGAAGGATAGGCTGGTGGACGTGGAGAAATTGAAAACGAGGTACCAGAGGCAGGTGGAGGTCCTTTCTGTGAAAAGTTACAGGTCTGGCTGGGAGAATAAAGAATTCGAAGGCCACGCTAACGTGGTAACGCCAGACCAGTTTGGCGAGTAGAAAGGCGTTGAGAGAGACCACTATTCCGTCAAGCACTATATGCAGCAGCTTGGGGACGAGATCAGCATCACGTACCCAGCTGACGTGATGGAGATGCTTGCTGCGGAAAAGGGCGGGCCCTCTACATCTGCTTCTGGTGCCAAAGAGCCTACCTCTGTTCCCGGTCCGCCAGGTCGAACTTCAGAAGTCCCTGACGGTCAGCCTGGTCCCCGGGTCTTAACTGGTGAGGGGTCTGGCGTGGTCATTGTATCTAGTAACGAATCCGATCCTGATACACCACCCTCCACCGGGGCTAGTCCAAGTGCCAGGACTGGCTATATTCCCCTGGCCAGAGGTAATTAGGGCCCATAACTTTGTACATTTGTAAAGCTGATCTCAATTGTAATCCTCCGTATAAATAATAAAATAGTGCAATTCTCTTTAGTCTGTTTTCTTTTTTTTTTTTGTTGATCGCGTCTGGGGTAGATTTAAACCTTGTTGTAGCTGTCTGTATAAATAATTGTGGATGACTCGGATGGGCATGATTTTGGACTATTAGTGAGTCCTCCTCGAGCCATGACTATTAAGATTAGTTCCAAGATAGGGACGCAAGCTTTGACTCATCCGGTTTTACAGAGGTATAACTTCTGTTATGGCTTGTTTTGGCAGAGTTCGACCCGCGCGTTTGGCTGGACTTCTCCGACCCCAAATGGGACCGTGCTCGGACCCAGCTCCAGGGATTGGTCGACCATTGTTTTGACCCGTCGTTGCAAAGGAGAAGGCCTGGGCTCGACTCTTACTGGGAATAAACAGGGCACTATCACTCTGATGTCTCCCTACGAGTCCGTTCGTGTCGTAAATAGGGCTTATGATCGCGTATCATTTGTTAACCGTGCACTCTGTATTTTTAGGACATAATAAACAAATTTTAATCTTAATTTTTGTCCTTCACGTTTGGCTTGGTACTGTACTGCCTCCAATGGGTAGACTCCAAATTCGTTCACATCTCGCCCATGCGTAAATAAATCATCCCTCGTCAGAGCCTGCTTTCCTTTGACTCTTCGTAAAAATGTTCCTTAGGGAGGGTCCACTTCCAATGGGTGGATCCCAACCCTGCTTTCCTTTAGTCATTCGTAGAGCTAAAATGTTCCTTAGGGAGGGTCCACTTCCAACTGGTGGATCCCGGCCCTGCTTTCCTTTAGCCATTTGTACAGCTAAAATGTTCCTTAAGGGGTCTGCTCACAAGTTTTTGAGTTGCACACCCCTTTTCTCCTCGTACGTTTTCTCGGGTCATCGACAAGCGTTTTACTACACGATTTGATTCCCATAGTACGATCTTTTTCGAGGTCTGCTGGCAAGTTTCAGTTGCGCAGATTCTCCTTCTTCGTGCGTTTTCTCGGGCCATCGGCAAGTACTTTATTGCATGATGTGATTCCCATAGTACGATCGTTTTCGAGGTCTGCTGGCAAGTTTTTGGTTGCACAGCTCTTTCGTCTTCGTACATTTTCTCGGATCGTCGACGAGCGACGTAGCTCCCATAGTACGAGCATTTTTGAGGTCTGCTAGCAAGTTTTTGGTTGCACAGCTCTTTCCTCTTCGTACGTTTTCTCAGGTCGTTGACGAGCGACATAACTCCCATAGTACGAGCATTTTCGAGGTCTGCTGGCAAATTTTTGGTTGCACAGCCCTTTCCTTTTCGTACGTTTTCTCGGGTCGTCGACAGCGACGTGACTCTCATAGTACGAGTGTTTTTGAGGTCTGCTGGCAAGTTTTTGGTTGTACAGCTCTTTCCTCTTTGTACGTTTTCTCGAGTCATCGACGAGCGACGTAACTCCCATAATACGAGCGTTTTCGATTGCGCAAGTAGTGTGTATGGTCCGCAATGTGGCAGACCTTTTTCGTGGCAACCTGGTGTGATCTTTTGCCTGCGCAACTAAAACGTTGGATCTGCTACTGTGGGCAGACCCTTTTCTGTGTGGCAGAAGACCTGACCTGTTTCGGAATTAAGCTTTATAATAATATAATCGTTCACATGGGTCCCATGTGTGATTAGTGCGTGGGGTCTGCCACTGTGGGCAGACCCCTTTTTCCATAGCAACCCAAAAGATGGATCTATACTGCAAAAAGAGAACTTGAGCTGTTTAGGATTTAAGCTTTTCAACAACATAGGTATTCACATGGTCTTAAATCATATGTATGTGCCTTACACGTGATACTTTTTCAAGTGCTGAGCGTTCCACGTGTTCGGCAAATTTTTCTCCGTCTTGAGTTCCTTTAGGACATATGCACCATTGTCGAGCGCTTTGATCACCTCATAGGGTCTGATCCAATTGGAGTCCAGTTTTGAGGAATTCCCTGTTCTAGCTTTCAGGACCCAATCCCCGGTGTTAAATCGTCGGGCACTAACCCTTTTCGCGTAGTAGGACTTAGCCTGCTGGTGGTATGAAGCCAGATGGACCAGGGCCATGTTTCTCGTTTCTTCCAGGAGGTCTGTGTTGCGGCTTGACTGACGTTTGTTTAAGGGGGCATCTTTTACCACCTCGGAGTAGAGGGTCGGGAGGCCGACCTCGGTCGGGATCACAGCCTCTGATCCGTAGACCATGGCGAATGGCGTTCTTCCAGTAGACCTCTGCTTTGTGGTTCGATGGGCACACACAATGGTCGGCAGTTTTTCTAACTACTTGCCTTTAGCCTCCTGTAAGTTCTTTTTGATGTTGCTGAATATGGCCTTGTTCGTTGCCTCTACTTGGCCGTTCCCCTGAGGGTAGTTCATGGAAGAGAAACTCAGCCTTATATCATATAGCTCGCACAACTCCTTGAGCTTAGCATTTTGGAACTGTGTGCCACGATCGACGTATATCTCTTTCGGGATCCCGAATTGACAGATTATGTTCTTCCAGATGAAGTTAATCGTGTCTGCCTTATTAACGGTCATGTAGACTTCGGCCTCTACCCATTTGGTGAAGTAGTCTGTGGCTAACAGGATGTACCTCTTTCCTCCTGGACTTCTGGGGAGCTCTCCGACGATGTCCAGACCCCATTTGGCAAACGACCAAGGAGTTATGTTCGAATGAAGTATCTCCGCGGGCTGACGTTTCATTGGAGCGAACCTCTGGTATTTATCACATTTTTTGACGAATCGGGCTGCCTCTGCCGTCATGTATGGTCAAAAGTATCCAGCCGTTAGAGCCTTGTGGGCGAGGCTGCGTCCGCCAGAGTGGTTGCCACAAACTCCCTCGTGAATTTCTTCCATCAGTTTTTGCGCTTCGATGGGACTTATACACCGTAGCATCGGACCCATTGTCAATCTTTTGTATAACTATTCACCACCATCAGGTACCTGGCAGCTTTCAATCTAACTGATCTTACTTCCCGGGGGTCTGTGGGTAGGTTCCCCAACGTTAAATACTGTGTGATAGGTTTCATCCACCCTTCGTCAGTAGCTCTAGTTGTGAACACATGGTGCACAGGGGTCTGCAGGGGGTCTTCCATGCTCCCGCCTTCTAGGAGAACTTCTATGCTTCCATCCGTACCCCTGATTGACGCACTCTTAGCTAGCTCGTCAGCCCTCTAGTTCATCTTCCTGGGGATTGGTTCGATATCGAAATTGTCAATGCGAGCTTTTTCCCCAATTACCTTGGAGAAGTACCTGTGCAACCTCGGTTCTTTTACTTCGAAGTTTCCCCTGACCTGACCCGCGATCAACTGCAAGTCGGTCTTTACCGCGATGTTCTCTACTCCGAAGTACAGTGCCAGCACAAGGCCTTGCAGTAGTGCCTCGTACTCCACCTTATCGTTAGTCGCCTGGAAGGCGAGCCTTAATGCCTTCTCAACTCTGAGACCCGTTGGGGTCTGCAGGACTATCCCGATACCTGACCCTGAGGCATTCGTGGATCCATCGGTATATAGCGTCCAGGCTGAAGGGGAGTGAAGTTGAGACATATGGGACGGGTCGTACAGCTTGCCGAAGGATTCGATTTCTACCAAGAAATCTGCCATGACTTGTCCTTTCTTTGCCGCCCGAGGCTGATATTCAATGTCGTATATTCCCAACTCTATGGCCCACTTGGTCAGTCGTCCCGATAGATCTGGCTTGGCCAAAATTTGCCGGATAGGGAAATCCGTATACACGGTGACCGAGTGTGCCTCAAAGTACTGCCGGAGCTTCTTTTTAGCGTTGATCAGGGCGAGGACCAGCTTTTCTGCCACACTATATCATGTCTCGGCATCCAGGAGCATGCGGCTTATATAAAACACCGATTTCTGTTTGCCGTCTTCCTCGATGAACAGTACGGCACTGATCGCTACCTCGGACACTACTAAATAGGCGTACAGGCGCTCCCCCTCTGCCGGGGAAGCCAGGATAGGTGGATGACTCAGATACAGCTTGAGATCTGTCAGTGCCATATCCTGTTCCTCCCCCCAGATGACAGTAGAGCTTTTCTTCAAGCATTGGAAGAAAGGCTTGCATCGGTTGGACATCTTGAAGATGAATCGACTGAGAGCAGCTATCTTCCCGGTCAGGCGTTGGACCTCCCGAATGGTCAGGGTCTCTGCACATTCGCGATCGAGGTCAGCTGGGTCGGGTTTGCCTCAATACCCCTCCTGCTCACGATATGTCCTAGGAATTGTCCAGAGGATACCCCAAACGCACATTTTTTGGGATTCAGATGCATCTGATGTTGCTTCAGAATCTGAAAACATTCGTCTAGGTGCCTCAGATGGTCTGAATCTTCCCTGCTCTTCACGACCATATCGTCGATGTAGACCTCCATTGTCTTCCCTAGAAGCCTAGCGACTATTCACGAACCTTTGGTAGGTTGCCCCTGCGTTCTTCAGGCCAAATGACATACGCCTGTAGCAGTACAGACCACGCTCCGTGATAAAAGCCATGTGGATCTAGTCTTCCGTGTACAGGGGGATCTGGTTGTACCCGGAGTAGGCATCTAGAAAGCTCATTTTGTTGAATCCCGCCGTCACATCTACCATTTGGTCGATTCTTGGCAGGGGGAAGCTATTCTTCGGGCAAGCCTTATTCAGGTTGGTGAAGTCTATGCAAATACGATCGTCGCCGTTTTTCTTTTTCACCACTACCGGGTTGGAGACCCAATGCGGGTATACGCATTCCCTGATCAGACCGCTCTCCAGCAGCTTCTCTACTTCCCTGTTGATTGCCCTGTTTTTCTCTAGTGCGAACCTTCGAAATTTCTGCCTGACCGAAGGAAAATTGGGATCTATGTTCAGCCGGTGGCAAAAGTGTGCGGGGTCTATCCCAGGCATGTCGTCGTGGGACCACGCGAAGACGTCCTCATTCTACTTCAGGAATCCCAACATCTCGTTCTTTTGCTCCTCGGATAATAAGATCCCGATTAGAATCACCTTCGCCGGTTCTACCTCTTTCAAAGGGACTGCTACCAGCTCCTCAATCATGGATTCTGGACCATCAGACTCCTTTTCGATTCGCTTCATGTACGCTGGCAGGCAGTCCTTTGATTGCTATCCGTCGCCGGTCGCGGTGCTTGCACCTGCGTCGGCTCCCCTCAGGGTAGCTGAAAAGCATTTCTTTGCGGAGGCCTGGTCTCTCCTGATATCTATCGTGTAGTTACCATCCTTTGATTGACATCTTAAGACCTGGTGGAGGGTGGAAGTGAACCCATGCATGGTGTGTATCCATTCCCTTCCCATGATGACGTTGAAGGAGGACTCGCAGTCAATGACGACGAAATCCACGTTCAAGCATCTCTCAGCAGCGCAGACATTCAGGGTCACAACGCCCAAAAGGCAAACCCTCGTGCTGTCGAAAGTGAACAGCGGCTGACAGGTCAGCCTGAGTATGCTTCGATCCAGACCCATATTCTCGAATGTGCTGAGGAACAGGATATCGACGCTGCTTCCACCGTCGACTGGGACCCTTCTGATCAATACGGAGCCGATCTGCAATTTAATCACTAAGGGGTCGTCGTGAGGCTGGCGCACTGTAGTTAAATCTTGCTGGGTGAAAACAATGGGGGCGGCAGAGGTGCGGCTTTCCCCTAATATCAAATGGTTGACGGAATGACCCATCCCCCTCAGGCGCTTCACCCTACCTTCAGTTTTTTTGAGGCATTTTTCCTTCTCTTCTTGATCTTGGGTCGGCTCTGGCCTACCCACGATGGTCGGCATTATTCTCAAGGTCTGCTCTCCTGACCCGGAGGCTTAGGTCTGCTTCCCTTTCTCAGGCCTGGTGACGTCTTCCAGTGGTTGGGTTCCGCCAGTCTTCACGTACTATTTTAACCTACCGGCATGGATCGCCATCATAACCTGTGCGTAAAGGTTGCGGCCGTGGACAGTGTCGTACCCGAAGTCTTTGTGGAATTGGCAATACCTGTTCCTGTTCTTCATATGCTCAGGGATGCCAGATTTGGGCGGGTCTTTGAAAATGCCCTTGTCCTTGTTTTGGAGGTAGATCACGTCGATCGGCGTGTTGAGCTCATACTTCGGCAGAGGGTCACGGAACGTCTTCCTCCTCTTGCTACCTTTCTAATTGTCTCGGATGGGGGCGTCCTGTTTCGGAGCCAGTACTTGGCCCGATGAGGGCCTCTTCACCTCTTGCGGGGCCAGAATTTATACCGGTATCATTATTATCGCGGCGGAGGTCTTGGGTGGCTTCTGATGGCTTTCCAGCACCCTGAATACCCTTTCTGACTTCGCCTGGATGTCCGCCATATCATATGGAAGATTCAGAAGGAGGTGGTCCGATAACATTGATCCTAGTTGCAGGCCTCTGACGAATGAGCCTGCGGCTTGGACTGAGTCGGCATTATGGACCAATGACATTACCTCGAGGAAACACGAGAGGTACTCTCGCAGGGACTCGTCTGCAGCCTGCTCTAACCAGTCTAGGTCTCACATGGTTTTTTGCTGTCTCCGGACACCTGCATACTGCTTTAAAAAAAGTTTGCAGAAGTCTTCGAACCCGTTTATGGACTTTTCCGGGAGCTGTCTGAACTATAGCAGGGCTGGTCCCGCCAGGGTCATAGAGAAGACTTTGCAGATCACGGTCTCGTCACTGGTTTCCAAGGCCATCTTTTGTTGAAAGTGATATATGTGATCGAGGGGGTCGGTTTTCCCCTCGAACGGCCTGAAGGTCGGGGTCGTGAAGTCCCTAGGCCTGGGCTCCATCTGGATCCAGTCGGCGAAGGCCGTCCGGTTAATCCCTTGCACAGTTTGCTCTGTCAAATCGTCGGGGGTCTGGCTGTGATGGGCCCCGAGTCTCTTACCCAACTCTGCCATCATCTCTTGCTTCCAGTCGGGAGGCGTACCTCATGGGTTTCCATGGCGTCTTCCGCTCATTGCCCCCTTGGTTTGGAGGGGTCTCGACTGGCTTTGCCGTGCCCCTTGCATCCGCGATCCGGAGGGGGCGGGAGCTTCTCCTCTCGATTGACTTCTGAATTCTTGTTGGACCTCTTCATCAAAATCTTCTTTCCGCTGGGTCCTGTCTTCGCTCACCAGCAACCCCTCGAGGTGGGCGTTATCTCTGCATATCTCTGCGACTTCGTCCCTTAAACCCAGAACGGTTTCATGGGCCATGTCTGCCTTATGGTTTGCTTCCGCCAGGGCGGCAAGTATCTGATCTAGCTTCTGCTCCAGATCTGGTCGTGCTTCTCGGAAGCTCCCTTCGGCGTCGGGACGTGTGCTCTTGGTTGTCATCCTTGAGGGTACCATCAGATGTTGTACAGCTTTTTGTTCGGAGAAAGCGCGATCGTGAGTCTCCTACTCTTTTTCTCACGCTCAACCTTTTCCCACAGACAGTGCCAAACTGTTGGAGCGGTTTCTCACCAGCCGTCCACGTGTCTCTGAATCGCTGATGCTGTATTCTCCAACTGTCCACGTGTCCTCGCTATCCCAAAGTACTCTGAACTCTAGGCAGGGTCGAAGAGGCGGGGGTGGCTACCTGCAAAGACTCTCCGATGCTTAAGTCAGTCATCTATCTTTGATTCAGGGTAGTAAGGAATTAGTTCTGTATGAGTATATATTTGTTTCTTGCTCATAAGCTTTTTTATATACTTTTTTTTTGTAAGTGTCTATGCCCCTCTCGGGAACGCATGATTCATACATATATAGTCCTGAGATTGTGAACCATGCGAGTCTCAATCTCAGGACTGAGTACCTTTCTCCTCAAAATTTTTTCCAGAGATCAAGGGCCGAGATTTTCGTGATCTCCTCTGTATCGTCGTAGCCTGATTTCCGCCGGCTCCTACGGCTTGAATCTGTCAGGGGTGAGATTTGGATAAATCGTCGTTCTATCAGGACGGCTTGCCCCTTGCGTACGCCTACCCAAGATCGCCTTAAATGCTTCGTATGGGTCTGGAGTCATGAGTTGCTTTCCATTGTATTATGGTAGAAGACCCTTGGGGCTTTCGACCCCCCCATCTGTCGAGGTAAGGGTCGGACTGGGCCGAGACTGTCCAGGATCTGTGATGGGCTCGGCCCTAATCTCGGATGGCCCAATGACTGATTGTAAAATCACGTGTGACCCGCGCGGCTTTTAACTAATCACTCTCGATACATGTCGGATGGTGGACCCCTTTTATGACCTGTTCTGCCACTCGATCGTTCACGTGGCGTATGACTTGGGAACGAGTCCCACATTTTGGCTTTTCAAAGTTTGGCTTTTCAATCCATTTGCGAATGCCTGCATGTATCTGCCGGATAATAGCCTTCGTTTGGAATTGGACTTGGATTTGCAGAGCCTTTTCAGGAGTACTACTACATAAAGTATAGGCATGTTATTGTCACAGTTCACATTCATGTAATAACTATTTGAAAGGTGTGCTTCTTTTATACGTCGCATGGGCAGCATTTCCTCCCATAGTCCCAAGTGGGTCCCACCATAGGGTCGAAGTTGAACCTCCCTAATGTGAATGTAACACGTCGGATTGTTGAAAGAAGCTAGCACAACTCTCTCTTTTTTCTTTTCTTTTTCTTTTTGGCATCAAAGTATAATGAGGTATGTTATAAAATTAGAAAACTTGAAACCTCTAGAAGTAATCTCACAATCTGGATATAATATTTATGCTAACACTGACGAAATCTGAAATAATATTGTCAAAGAAGATTAGTTTTAGCAATATTGAGAATTAATTAGCAAAATGCCAAAATGAGAGTATGATATATATATATATATATTTATTTATTTATATCTATATAACAACATTGTAAACAGAATTATTATAAAAACACTTGTGGTCATTTACATCAGACACTACTAATTAAGGTGCGAAGTTCATATATAAGGAAGGTTGTAAGTCAGGTACTCTCATATTAAGATTGAATATAACTCATTAAAGGCATCATTTGTTACGCGGGATTTTAAAATGGATTGGAACGTACTGAATTAAGATCACTTTTTATGACGTGGATTCATCAGTATTGAAATATGTAATATATGTGTTTTAATTTAATTTTAATCAAAACAAATTAGAAAGTGTTTTTCACTTATAGAACTCACTAGTATTGGAGTGTGTAATTAATATGGTCTTACTAACAATGACGTTTTTTGAAGATTATGGGATTATCTTATGTAAATGAAATTAATTTTAGATATGAAATTAATCCATATTCCAATGCTAGTCCCACGTCCGGCCTACCTCTGTTCATACTAATTTACTTTTCTCTTTTCCTCAAGCGTACGAAATCATTACCTCATCTCCGCTGGCAACGATGTTGAGCAAGACAACAAAGCTTATCATTAAAGTTGAAAAGTTCAACTTTTCTATTAATATTATAATTAAAAAAATTTTGAAAAAATAAAACCAAGAAGTCCTAATAACTTTGACTTTTATTTTATTGTTAATATATTCAACATTGAACAAAGACAGGCTGGCCAATATTGTACTTGAACTTGACCGCAGCATTTGAAACGATCGATGGAGGATAAGAGATTAGATGGTACACGATATTAGGTTGGTCCACATGAAATGCTGTCGAAGAATTTTAGTAACCGGATGTATATAGTAAAGTTAGTTACCAAGAAAATATTATCAACTATATATGGACCAACTGACCCATGTTAATTTCGAGCTTCAGTTTGTTATAAGACTCGCTGTCATGAATGTTTATAATAGAATGGTTTATGGATTACAGTTGGTAATAATCGGTTCGAGGGTACTTACAAATGGATATAAAATATCATATGGTGGTTCTTGATCTTAATGCAAGTATAAAATATGGGCAAATAAAAAAAAGATTGAACTATATTGCTTGGACTGCACACCTCTCATTCTTCATAATTTTCTTCACCCTTTGTAGAATTGTTCAACTACAATATTACATGATATTTTAAACTATAGGAGAGAAGAAATTAATATTGTTTTTTTATAGGAAAAATATCTTATTAATATTCTTATTTTTTATTGAATATTTGATGTAGAGTCTTATAATGTTTCCCAAAGAGGAAATTCAGTTTCTGACTCTCTGTCTAGATCCAGTGACCCAAACATATAAGACTAAGTCCAGTTTGGAAATTATTTTAATATGGTTTTTCTCTTGGGGAAGAAATTTGGGATGTTTCTCGTAGAAGGAATCCGCGAACATTAATAAACAATAACTCGTCTATCCTCTTCAATTTTGCTTTCAGAGTTTTCTTCCAATTTCAATTTGAGGCGCTTTTTTTTTTTTTTTTTTTTTAATAGTCTACACCACTATTTGTTTGAGTTTTTATTTGAATTCTAATTTCAATTTTTTTTCTTAGACTTCTAATTTCATTTCATTTGAATATGGAAACTTTTTTGTTAAGGAATTTGAATATGGAAACTTGTTTGTACATATCTGACATTTTGAGTTTCAGCTTCAGACTTTTATTTTTTCTGTACATATTCAAATTACTTATTGTTTTTTTTTTTAAAAAAAACTTACCTATGTTTTTTTTTTTCTTTTTAATGGAATGATACATGTCGACAGTATATAGGTCCTGCCGTCAATTTTTAATGTCTTGGGTGGTAGTTCTTACCGCTATATTTCGAGATGGAAAAATGTAGTTAACATGCAAACTTGATCCTATAGTATTATTTGGGTTTTTTTGAGTGAGATAACTGCAAAATAATAATAATTTGCCATGAGCGATAGAGAAGGACCATAATAAGTCCTATTATATATATATATATATATATATATATATATATATATATATATATATTTGGGAAATTTGTTGTTTACATCTTTGATTTGGTAGAATAAACTTTGGAATCCTATTTAATTAATGCCAATATGCCATTTCGTACTTTGGTTTGCATTTTAGACCCATGAATCATCATTTCTTAGGAATGACTACTCAATCAAGTAATGTAATCACAATCCTTTCTCAAAAGCTAAGCAATCATGATTCCACTAGTTGTAATTAATTTGTATTTAACATTGAACTTTCCTTTTTCCCCCCGAGGAAAACACTAAAAATACATACATTTTTGTCAAATAATATTTATTCCATTATATACTACTAGTTATAACAGAATTAATACAAATATCATTTTGTTATAACAGAATTAATACTAGAATATTATTTTTTTTTTAAAAATAAGGCTTAACTAATGACCACCACTTACTACAAATTTAAAAGAAAATAATACATATGCTCTACTAAAGTTTGAACTCACCACTTACTACAAATTTAAAAGAAAATAATACATATGCTCTACAAAAGTTTGAACTCATGATCCCTCAAACTTACACACACATCTCTTAAACTTTGGACCAACTGAGCTAGCCCTGGTTTGCTACGGAAATATCATTTTATTTCTATTATAATTTCCATCATTCTAACCAACCAACCATACACCAAAGCATCCACGGTCAATGGGCCGTTATTATAATTTCCCTCATTCTAACCAACCAACCATACACCAAAGCGTCCATGGTCAATGGGCCGTTAAGAACACGTACGTGTCATGAGAAAAGATCTTAATCTTGAAATATTTGAGATTAAATGTCAAAAAAGAAAAAAAATCAGCATAAAATTACTTCCACGACGAAGCACAAGGTAATAAAACTTACTACTATAGATCATCATGGAAAATTTCAAAGCCCAGCCTACATAGATCATCATGCAAAATTTCAAAGCCCAACCTACATGATTCTTCTTCCATCTCTTTCAATTTTCTCAGCGTACGTTTTCCATTAATAGAAAACTCCCATTTACTCGTACATATATATATATATATATATATATATATATATATATATATATATATATATG
>JXTB01000045.1:796002-823640 GCA_002914805.1 Parasponia andersonii
GTATTATAATCTCAAAAAAAAATTAAAATGTTTTTTCCAAAAAAAAAACTATATATATATATATCAAACTATTCAATACTAATAAATTTGATAAAAGATTTTTCCTTAGAAAAAACATTCCAAATTTTTTCCTTAAAAAGTCTTATTGGAAAAAGAATTCTCTAAAAAATTGGAATAAAACGAAATAGTTTAGATTCTCCAAAAAATTAGAATAGAATGGTTGTAGGTTAAAATGACTTACAACAACAAGTCATTTTCAATTTGGTTAAATTATTTATTCAACTTGGTTAAATTATCTATCAATGAAACAAAAATAAAAGAACTCCATTGAAACATGACCATATATATATATATATATATATATATTTTGCATCAATAGGTTTTTTTTTTTTATCTATCTATAGATATTATCTTTTCTAATTTAAATTCATCATGTACGTATTTTTACGGTGAAAGTTAGAAAAAGAAAAATATTAAATAATGAATTTTTATTTTTATTTTTTTTCCAACTATCCAAATTGTAGTAGCCGTTAAATTATAATCTAATAACTAAAAAAAATACTTATAAATAGATTAAAAAAATACATATTAAATTGGAACCATATATATTGCGATCTTCTTATCATAATTCTTTTTAAAGATGGAAGTACCGTATCTGAATCATTGGAACGGGAAATTTCTTACTTTGATTCCTAAACACAGTATTGAAAAGTTTGTTAAAAAATATATATATATATATATATATACTAAAAGGTACTTTCATTTGTTGTTGTTTTGGTAATAAAAAGCCGAAGCATAAAACAAAAGAGAGCTCCAAATCCATCAAATAGAAACCATAGTGTTGAAGACAATAATATAACTCCCAAAAAAAATCCCTCATAAAGGGTGTATTAGATTGATTTCTTTCTTATATATCTTTTATAAAATTTTCAATTTTAAGGTGAGTCAGAGGATATGATTGGATTTTGACGACGTATGATTTCAATCCTATCACTATAAATAGTATAATATATATATATATATATATATATATCGAGGTAATTATTTATAATTTATTTTTTCAGCTATTTAATCTAATAATTATAATAATGTGTATTATTAATGTTATTTTTTATTTTTTTTTTACTATAAAATATATGCACAATATTAATGAAAATAATATCGTAAAAACAAAAAATATATATATATAATATAACAACATGACCTTAATGCAATGGAAAATAGAACCTACCTATACAAACTTTACTGAATAAGCTTTACTCAATACATAATATAATATAATACAAAAAGGCACACCAAAAGTATCCCAATGGCAATTGAGATAAGTTTCACTGATCTATAAATAAATATATATATATATATATATTTCTCAATATCTCATTTTTATATTGAAATGAAAAATAGAAGGAAGAAAAGAAAATAATTAGAAAGGCCATGGGGTACACTTGCTCCAACCAACCACTTTGAGCAACAGATGAATACAGGTCGATAAGAAAAGAAACATAAAACACATAAAAACCAGCGGCAGGCCCACCTCCACGAAGCGCGCGAGCTTATCAACCTGCTCCTCACTCAAACCCCCCTTCTTCTTCCCCTGCCCACCATTCGCAGCTTCCGCCACCACCTCAATATGATCATCACTACTCTCAACTTTAATCTTCGTCACCGCCGCCTCGTCGGCCTTCGTCTCGGCCTCAGCCTTAGCCACATCAATTTTAGCATTGTAGATCAAAAGCCCGAACTGATTAAGTCGAGGCTGAGCTTTCTCAGAGACCTCTTGTTTAAACTTTTCGTTATGATCATCAATATCAATCTCCGCCATGGACATCGAGGCCGCGAGGACACGCGTCGCGCCCTCGATGGTGCCCTGGACGAGTTCCCTGATGTCATGATGGTCAGGGGAGAAAACGAGCTTGGCGTAGCGTTGGAGGCTGATTAGCTCTTCGTCGACAAGAGGACCGACGGTGAAGACAGTAGAGAGGATTATAGGGAGCTTCTCGGCGCTCATGGCTTGGACTTGGAAGGTGTAGCTGGCTGGCGAGACGTCGATGAGGGTGCATGACTGGCCGGGGAGAATCCACGCCTCTTTCGAGAGCCTTACGTCGTGGATTCCGAAGCCGGTGATCATTAGGTACTCGGAGGCGCTTGCGGCCACTCTATACATGGTTGCTTGGAGATAGTAAGTAGTACTGTGAATAAGGTGGGGGGGTCATAATGGAAGAAGATGTACATATATATATATGGACCAGCACTTTACTATATAATCATATATATCACGATGTTCGTTAGATAAAACCATTGGGTAGCTAGACTTTTATTTTAATGATCTTTAAATTGATTTTTTTAAGAACATGATCTTGATATATACATTTAGTTATTTGTATTTTTAATTTGCTCGGTTCTGTTTGTTTTATAGACTTCTAAGAATTTATATCTATATTGCAGTACATATGCTTTGAAATCCTGACAGTCTTATAATATTAATTCAGATTTTGTTTAGCTTTATTTCATTAAAATACCCTAAATAATGTACGTGGGTAGATTTTATACAATTTATTATATATCTTTGAGGTAGCGTCATGGGAAATAAAGAGTAAATCTGACAAGTGACAGCTAAAAACCATATATAAATGTACGTAAATTTATAATTTAATAAGTTTTTTTTTATTTATTTAGTTTTTTTCTCTTTTTTATTTTTATTATAAAAAATATATACAAGATAAAATTTTATTAGTCAAAATAATATTATATATGTGAAAAAAATACCTACTAAATTCCCTATATATATATATATATATATATATATATATATATATATGCACCTTACGTAGTACTAAAGGAATAACCAAACTATATTTTTAATTTTAATTGTTAGTCCATCAAATTTTTAAATACCTTGTCGTTGTTACATTTCGCTTTTCAATTTTTCTGCGAACTCCTCTGTTTCTGCCAGATGATTGTCTTTCTTTGGAATTGGGTTGAATTTGCAGAGCCTTTTCGGAAGTGGAAAAAATATAAACGTGCTACTTCGCAGTTGGCAGTCGTGTGCTAAATATTTTCCTCAAACAGAATGAGCTATGTCATAAAATAGGAAAACAATGCAATCATTTAGAAAGCAGTTGCTGACATGTCTTTTGACCAAACAATTAACGTTTTAAAACTAGATAGGAGACGAATTCAAAGACCTCCAAAATTTACTACTATAATTATATGGTAGATAGGACCAGTTTATCAACTAATAACACAGCCGCAACCTATTGGCATATACGGTGCCCAATAATATTATTTTTCTGTATGACATCAGGTGTCAAAACTCGCTAAGATAAGACTCTAACAGATTATAAAAACTTATAAATTTCCATGTGCCAAGATTGAGTTGAGTAACGCATCAAATAGAATATCATTAGTATCCAATACTACACGAAGTATAATACTATTATTAAGTAATTATAATTAATAAATTTCATCTTATTTAAGTTTTACTTAAAGTGTAATTATAATCAATTTATAACAGATTTAATTCACGTAAAATATCACCTAGTATCTCTTAGCATTACTCTTGTATTAAAAATGGACAACAACCACATTGTACAATCGAGCCTCACCATGTTTCAGGGCCTTTAGAAACTAAAATCTATGCCATGGGTTGAGATGCCTTAGTCAATGAGAGGTCTTGGGAATGTAAGCAGTGTCTCGCTTATCAACCTTGGATGACTTAACCAAAAGAATTCTGACGTCTTATACTCTAAGAGTCCAATAATTTAGTAAGCCTCGCTATAGTTTTAGAAAGATTTTTTCTTAAATCTAGATCTGGTTAGTAGCTGGTTTTTATTTTTTTATTTTTTATTTTGTTTTCTATGAGTGTAGATCTCTATTAGTATTAGCCTCATATAATCTATCTTACCAAGAATACAACCAAGAACAAGTGTGTTGACGGAGGTTTTGTCAACAATGAATTTAGGAAATTGTAAGATGTGGCTTGTGTATGAAAGGGTTAATAAATCAAAGCAAGTAAAGAGACAAGAGTTTTGTAGTGGTTCAGCCCCAAAAAAGATGAGCTTACGTCCACTATTTTTTCACTATTTTCTGGAGGATTACAAGAGTTGCGTTAAGTTTCAAGGTGAATCTAGGATACAGAGTGTGTCCAGAAAGTGAAAGAGTCTCTAAGTTCTCCCAAAAAAGATCCCCTCGGTAGAATTGAACTTCCCTTTATATAGGTAAGGATAGTCCAATGTTCCCTAATTATGAAAACGGGTAAGTGTGTAATACAATTTGAGTAATAATATAACCTAGTAATAACTTAAATGAGATGACTGGTCGATCTTCAAAGAGAAACTTTTGTTTCCCTTTCTTTGTAGATTACCTGTTTGACGAAGTTTGATCTAGTTTCCTTTTCATTCTGGTCGCACTTAACTCATTCGGAGGTGGTTGTATTTAACTTACTCGGAGGAGGTCGCATTTATCGTATTCGGAGGAGGTCGCACTTAACTTACTCATGCGACCTGACACGTCCATTTAGTCGCTAACTTTCCCATTTTGGTATTGACCAACATATAGTTTTTAGACCGCACAATAATTGCTCTCCAGCTCCATTAGTTCTTTAGAATAGAGCTTCTTAATCTGAAAAGTGCGAGCTTAAAAAATGCAACATCATGATATAATCTAGGGGTCTTCGAAGAGTCGCCAGCTCTCAAATCTCACCTTTTCAGAACCACGCGTACCTTTTCCTGACAGATGAAACCACGTATCATATCTTCTAAGAAGAATAGCGAAACTCGAGGAGACTTTTTCGTTTTCGAGCAGACATGATGATAGAGATAACGCTAGCTGTTGTCTTAAATTGAAACGTTTCAAATTTTGAAAAGATACCGATTTAATTTCGGAAAATTAACTCCCGCGTGAACTTCGACCTTTAGATCTTAAAATTAAATGCCTTGATCTATGGCTGTGATTTGACGATACTTCAGATATATATATATATATATATATATATATATATATATATATATATATCGAAAATCCATCCGCCTCTTCTTCAAAACTCAAACCCTATCACCTCCTGTTTCTCTCACTTCTGAAATCAGAAGCATCTATAAAGCAAATCTTCCCGGCGTCCTTTTTTATTTTGCAGCTCGCATAAATTCATCATCTTCTCCGACGAAGTAATCACCATAATCCTTCAGACGACATCTCGGTCCTTCAGTCTTCGAAGAAATGTTAGTATATATCCTCTTTCTCTCTCTTACTGTTCTTCGATTTTTTAGAAAACTCTCATTTACAGATCTTATTGCTAGAAATAGGGACAAATCGTAGAGCTTAAATGACCTGAATATAAACCCATCCCATATTCGGATAGACTGAAAAAATGAAAATTTTTTTTTTTAGAATCTCTGTATTAATTTATAGAATTGACTATTTTTAGATGATTGACAGACGAACCCATAAAAGAATTTTAGGATCTGAAACCCTGATTTTTGAAAACCATAATCAGTCGAATGACGAATTATCGAAGATTTGCTCGAACAAATTTTTTATAAATCTGTAGATCGATTCCCTAAAATTCGATGAGCAGCTTGTTGATGCAATCTTAGGATGTGACCCCAAACTACTCACATATAGCGAAGATCCCTGATGCTCGCATAGGACTAAATCTATCCATATTTCTTTTCAGATGTCTGGTAGTAAGGATTTTAGAGAAGAAATTGCATTCTTAGGAGAATCTTTTAATATAAGCATTAGCTCTATAAACCTTGAAAGCTACCTTGAGCCAGAACCTGAAATAGAAATAACCGGGGTCAGGCAAAGTAGTCATCACATAGACGACCTCCCTCAAGACCAGTGGCCTCGGCATATCAGAGATGCCCCTGCATTCGTAACGGGTTATCAATATGTAGAGGGAGATTGGTCATGTACCAATATAAAGACGAGCTGTTCAACAAACAAGCTCAGAAAGATCGTATGCAACTATAAAATCAATGTCCCTCTTCGCCTTCCCACAGAGTTCAATCGACCACACACACCTCATCGCGGTTTTGCCTCATTCTCAGAAGCATTTTTTAGATGCGGTGTTTACCTCCCACTTCATCCATACATAAAATCAATCGTCGATTATTATGGAGTCGTCCCTTTTCAACTAACCCCAAACACATATAGATATATGGTAGGTCTGTATATATTATACCATAAATTAGGTTTAGAAGTTCCCACTCCTGAAGAGTTCACTTGGTTCTACCAAGTGAAATCAAACCCATCAGACTTCGGCTTCTTCTATGCGAGCAAGTGGTCGAATCAAGCAATAAAAACTATCTACGGGGTTCGCAACAACATAGGAAAATGGAAAAATCCATTTTTCTACTTTAACTACGCGGATAACGGCTTCTTTCAGAACCCTGGTAGGTAACTTTCTGCTTATTGCTTTCTCTACATAAATATATTATTCTGATCGCACTCGTATGTCATCGCAGATAATAGGGAACGACCAGGACTCTCCAAAAAGCAGCTTGCATGGGTGTATAAAATAAATAACTTTCTGATCGAAGAATTTGATTGGAAGAGGCTTGGGATGACTAAGAACTTAGTTGCTTGCGGACTGCTTTCAAGGGGAGCCACCTTGCCAGATTCTACTAACCATCCAACCAAACTCTCGAGCTCAAAGAAGAAGCCAAAGAAACAGAAGGAAAAGAGTGCCTCATCTTCTAAACCCAGGAAACGAAAAACACCTTCCACTCCTACAGTCTCGGAAGCATCATCTTCAGAATCTGCATCGCCACCCATTTTTCAGCAGCATGAAAGTAGTTATTTTTCTTTTCTTTTTGTCGTATTAATTGTCAACTCGCATGCTAACTAATAATTTTTGTACAGAAATGACTATTGGTAGCGGACTGCGAGCACTGCCTTCCACTCTGGGTTCAATGGCAAAGTCCAAGACACCAGAGAGCATACCCCCTTCTCTGACGAAAAGGAAAGAGAAGGTTGACAATTCAAAGAAATAAAAAGTCGCCTTCGAGGATCTCCCGACAAGCTCACCTCCTCCTCAGCCTCAAACTGCGAGCCATCCAAGGAGACGGCTACTTTTGAGAGACAGAGCCAGGTCGATAAGGACGAGGAGCTTTTCGCATTCCTTCGCCAACTGCCAGAAAAAACTGGTATGATTATGGCCTTCATCGACCATTTCACTTCTGAGGATGGTTGGGCAAGGATGAAGCGACGACCAGCCAAAGTTGCCTTCAGTTCTGCGATGAGGATATTGGCAAATGTAAGCATTATCTATCTTCACTCTTCAACACACTTTTCTAGTATTGATGTATTATATTTTCAGACCACTGCAGCTGCTATCTTGATGCATGACCTGGTCCTTGAATGCATTGAAAATGCCGAAAAAGTCGAAGAAATAACCCAAGCATTTGAGGACTTGGAGAAGGCACGCGAAGAAGAGAAAAAATCCTTCGAATTGGAGAATCGGCAGCTACGCGAGGGTCTGGCCAAGGAAAAGCTCGAAAAGGAGAAGCTCGAGGAGAAAATTAAAGAACTTGAGAAGACTATCTCCAAGCATCCGGATATTCTAGAGAAGGCAACGACAGAGGTGGCTCATAAGGCTATAGAAGAGTTCAAGGCCATTGAAGGCAAGGAGCTCGAAGAAAAAGCTAGTGACATGCCTCGTCGACCATAATATATAATATCTTCTACGAGCATCCGGATTTTGACTTTTCCATCCTTGGTGAAGATGTGGTCGAGCTTCTCCAGAATTGGAAGGAAGCCGAAGTTGCCAAAACTGGAGACAGTGGAGCGAGCATATCTGCATAGTTTATAAATTATTTTTTTTTAAGTTTCGGAACAATGCGGGCTTGGTCCTTTTTTTTTTTTTGTAATACTTTGCTTGCATACAGGTGCGAGCCTTTATCAATGAATGCTTTCTTGTCAGACGTTTATTCCTGCAAAATAATTAAAATGCTGCATTGTAATATAAAGATACATAATTTAACCAAGTAGTCAATCACTAGGTGACTGATTGGTACGCTATTACGATTCGAATCCAATTAACTTAAAATAGGTTTTAAGTGTTAGGATAGGTTATGTCGCTTAAGAAAATAGTAAGTATGAGGGATGCAAACTCAATATTATTTTTCAAAAGTTCTATGGCAAAATGTAATATAGCAATATATCACATCGAAAAATGAACGTTTTGCTTAGTTACTTTGTTGTTTGAGGAGGGAAATTGTGTAATATGACATGCTATGGCATGAAGCAAAGAGAAAAACCCTAAGATTTTAAGAAATTTTAGAAATATTCGGCGATCTAAAATTCCAACTCCTTTAAATGGACGTTTGCATAGTCTCTTAGGAAGCAAGTAGGAGATAACATTCTGATCCCACTATCCCCCGAGTTTTACGATGTTCGAAGACTGCCATAAATCTATAAAAGATGAACCAATTTGAATAATCGAAGAGAAGACATCCTTATTGATGACGACAAATGACGAATAGTAAATGACGAATTCAAGAAGATATCTTTATTGACGAATGACGACAAATGACGAATACAAGATGCCCCCCAGGTTGTCAAAAATACATGAAGATATACATAAAGATTTACTGAAAATAGCGACAAAGTTGTTCTGCATTCTAAGCATGCTCGATCTTTTGTCCATCAGTGCGAGCTAACTTATATGTCTCAGGTCGAATGACGGTATCAATAACATACGGTCCTTCTCAAGAGGGTCCAAATACACCAGCACTGTGCTCTCCATTATTAGGTAGAACTTACCGAAGAACAGGATCACCAACTTCAAATCCCCGTCTTCTGACTTTAGAGTTATAATATCAAGCAGTGTGCTGTTGATATGATGCGATTCGAAGCTGAGACTGCTTGCACATTTCTTCTAAAAGATCGAGCTCAATCCTCATTAATGCTTTGTTATGATCTTGCTCATAGGTTGACCGCCGTAGAGAGCTCGCACCAATTTCTACCGGAACCATTTCTTCGTATCCATAAGCTAAAGAAAATTGACTCTTTCTAGTAATGGTTTGTTAAATGGTGCGATAAGCCCATAACACTTCAGGGAGTACCTCTGGTCAAGCTCCTTTATACTCTTCCAGCTTTGTCTTTATATTCTGTTTAAGTATTTTGTTTATAGTTTCGATCTGTCCATTGGCTTGTGGATGAACAACAGCAGAGAAATTCTTTTTGATACCTAAGTTATCACAGAAGTTACGGAACTCATCGCAATCAGATTATTTCCCATTATAAGAAATTATAGTATGCGGTATACAATCCTCGGTCAGTTATGAATGAAGTATGCTCCTCATCTAGCTCGTACATGGGGATTTGATTGTATCCAGAATATGCATCCATGAAGCTTAAGAGTTCATGCCCCGACATCGCATCTACCAGTTGGTCGATTCTTGGAAGGGGAAAACTATCCTTCGGGTACGCTTTGTTGAGGTTGGTGAAATCGATACAAGTTCTCCACTTCCCGTTGGGTTTCTTTACTAAAACTGGTTTTGCAAGGCAGTTTGGGTAGAAAGATTCCTTGATGAATCTAATTTCAAGCAACTTCTCTACCTCTTCTTTCAATGCGATATAGCTTTCTAGATTTATGGCCCTTTTTTTTTTTTTTTTGCCATACGGGCTTCTTTGTTGTATCTATATTGAGGCAATGACACATGATATTCGGATCAATCCCCACCATATCCGAATGTTTCCATGCGAAGATATCTAAGTTTGATTTAAGAAAAATAATCAATGAAGCTCGCACGGGTTCTTGAAGCTTCGCTCTGATTTTTAGAACCTTTGAAGACCTATTAATCGGTAAATCTTCCAAGTCTTCTACAGGTCCAGTCTGGACCTCTCCATCGACTTCTCGAGGGTCGAGGTCTTCGATTGATGTTCTGCCTGACACTTCGCTTGACGATTCTCCTGATGCTTCACCTTGTAGTTGGATCATCATTGTGCGAGGTGTCATATATTTTTTGTTGCGAACTTTATTAAGTTATTATAACAAGTCCTCGTATCATATTGGTTGCCTCGTACCTCGCCTACTCCCTGTTGAGTTGGGAACTTCATAGCTAGGTGGTAGATTAAAGCAACTGCTCGAAGTTCCCTCAGTGTTGGTCTTCCTAGTACAGCATTAAATGTAGAGGGACAATCCACAACTAAGAATTGGGTCATTACCATTGAAATCTTAGGATAAGTTTCAATGTTGACCATTAACTCAATCATGCCCCTAGGCATTATGCTGTTACCAGTAAATCTGTAAAGTGGAGTGACAACGGGCTTTAGATCGTTTTCACTCAATCTCATCTTTTTGAAGGCGTCATAGTATAAGATATCGACGGCGCTCCCATTATCGACCAATACCCGCTATAGCTACGTGCTTCCACAGTTGATCTTTATGACCAAAGCATCATTGTACGGGTAATGGACCTCTCTGTCATCTTATCTTATGAAGGTAATATCCATATCCGATACCCGTTGAATCTTTCGTGGTCGCTGCTCAAGATGCATGACATTAGTTAATGGTTACTATCGTGCTTCTCGTGCGTACCTATCTTGCGCCCTCTTTGAATCTCTACCAACGTGCGGTCCTCCAAAAATAGTTCACACCTCGCGTTGAATTTTTGGAGGTTGCTATCGGTTTTCTTCTCACATTTCATTGTTCTTTTTTGTGTATTGCCGCAGCCGTCCTTCTTTAATTAATCTTTTGATTTCATCTTTCAAGGCAAAGCAGTTATTAGTATCGTGTCCAATGTCATTGTGATACCGGCAGAACTTCTTGGGATCATGCCTCTCTCTATCTCTTTTCATCGGTTCCGGTTGACAATACCGCTCCTGCTAATTTGTGACCGCATATATATGATCTATGGGTGTGTTCAGTTCAATATAGTTGTTGAATCTCATGGGAGCTCTTGGAATCTCCTGCTTTTTCTCTTTGGGCTGCTTCTCAGTCGATTGTTCATTACTCTTTTTGTTCGACTTCTTGTCATTATTGTTGCTGTTTGTGGTTGCATCTTTAGCAGCATCCTTTCCTCCCTTTGTCATCTTATGAAGATTCTTGCATGAGGATTCCACTCTTAGATGTCGACCAACTCTTCGATAGAAGTCTTCAAAGGTTCTGCATTCTCGCTCAGGTAACTCTTCCCAGAGTTTAGTCTCTAGTCGTACCCCAGCCATCACTAGAGTTAAAACTCCTCCTTCAGGTGGGTTATTGACTTTTTCCAACTCTAAGGTAAAATGATTTAGGTAAGATCGTAGAGTTTCCTTTGGACCTCGCCGAATAGCATATAGACTGACCAGTGGAATAGTAAAATTCTTCGCGGCCTGGAATTGCCTTAAGAACGTAGTCTAAAGTTGTTGCCAGGATGAGATTGAACCAGGCTTGATTCCTCGGAACCATTTCTTCGCTGCTCCTGTTAGAGTTATGGCAAAGCATCTGCAATGTACGAGATCATCAATACGATAAAGTTCCATCAGGTCACTGAAGTGATCCATATGATCTTGCAGATCAGTTTTCCCATCAAAAGTATTTATGGTGGGAAGTTTGAATCTAGTAGGTAAGGTAGCAGCTCGAACCTCCTCGTTGAATGACGATTGACGATACCCATCAGTGAGCTCATCGTCCCAGCCAGTAAGTGCATCTAATTCGATCCTTAAATTATGAATATCGACGTTCGGAGGGAGAACATTATCTCTTACTGGTGGTAAGAATGGCCTTTGGTTGTTATCACAATATAAGGAGAGTTAGTCAGGCAGGGTCTGTTATGACTTTTGTAGGGATTCCAATGAAATAGTACGATGAGATCGACTTCGGTCGTTATGATGCGATGTGGATCGCTCTTAACTACGTCACTGTTCTAGACGTTGTCTCAGGTCTACAGGATTCTGTTGAGATTCTCTACTAATCCTTTCAAAGATGCTCCTCAATTGACGTATTTACTTGTTGTTTAGACAATTATGATTAACGGTTGTTCTCCGAGAAGATTGTCCATGATCACGATCAGTACTCGAACTTTTAGTACCAGATTCCAGATGCAAGTCTGTGACCTTGCCTTTTTCCTTGGAGGTGCGATCTCCATGACGCTCCTGCTGGGCTTTATGCTAGTCACGGTTCATTGTCTCTAAGATCTGAATTCCTTTCTTCACTTGTTGAGCAGGACGTTCTCTGGGATATTCGTGCTGTGGTTGGCATCATCTGTCCCTCAGCAAGTCGTCGTAGAGAGTCATTAATCTGACTAGTGATTTGCTGAAGGTTCACCAGTGCCTCCTCCATGCGATCTTGTCTCTGGACAATATTTTCTGGCACAGTCACGGCAGATTAATCCTAAGCATGGTCTACTTGTACAGCAGCGGTGCTTTGGGGATGGTTTTGGCTAGTTCCAGTATTTCTGGTAGTGTTTCTAGTGTTTGCCATTGTTGAAAGAAGCGGAATTGGCAGAATTTTCTGCCGGAATAGCCCTCCTTCTAATTCCAATTATTGACAGAGGTTTTGTCAACAATGAATTTAGGGAATTGTAAGATGTAACTTGTATGTGAAATGGGTTAATAAATCAAAGCAATTAAAGAGACAAAAATTTTATAGTGGTTCAGCCCCAAAAAAGATGAGTTTACGTCCACTGTTTTTTCACTATTTTCTGGAGGATTACAAGAGTTGCGTTAAGTTTCAAGGTAAGTCTAGGATACAGAGTGTGTCCAGAAAATGAAAGAGTCTCTAAGTTCTCCCAAAAAAGATCCCCTCGGCAGAATTGAACTTCCCCTTATATAGGTAAGGGTAGTTCAATGTTCCCCAATTATGAAAACGGATAAGTATATAATACAATTTGAGTAATAATATAACCGGGTAATAACTTAAATGAGACAACTGGTTGATCTTCAAAGAGAAACTTTTGTTTCTATTTCTTTGTAAATTACCCCTTTGACGAAGCTTGATCTAGTTTCCTTTTCATTCTGGTCGCACTTAACTCATTCGGAGGTGGTCGTATTTAACTTACTTGGAGGAGGTCACATTTATCGTATTCGGATGAGGTCGCACTTAACTTACTCATGCGACCTGACACGTCCATTTAGTCTCTAACTTTCCCTTTTTGGTATTGATCAACATATAGTTTTTAGACTGCACAACATATAATTAATAAATTTCGCCTTACTTAAGTTCTACTTAAAGTGTAATTATAATCAACTTATAACAGACTTAACTCACGTGGAATATCATGTAGTATCTCTTAGCATTACTCTTGTATTAAAAATGGGCAACAACCCTATTGTACAATTGAGCCTCACCATGTTTCAGGGCCTTTAGAGAGTAAAATCTATGCCATGGGTTGAGATGCCTTAGTTAATGAGAGGTCTTAGGAATGTAAGCAGTGTGTCTTGCTTGTCAACCTTGGACGAGTTAACCAAAAGAATTCTGACGTCTTGTACTCTAAGAGTCCAACAATTTAGTAAGCCTCGCTATAGTTTTAGAAAGATTTCTTTTTTAAATCTAGATCTGGTTAGTGGCTAGTTTTTACTTTTTATTTTTTTTTTGTTTTCTATGAGTGTGGATCTCCATTAGTATTAGCCTCATATAATCTATCTTGCCAAGGATACAAACAAGAACAAGTTTAAGTCAATAAATTACTAGTGATCCTTATTATCTTTTCCTTCCGAAGAATTAGGATAATCTATACATTTATTTTTATTTGTGTTTGTGATCCATTTTTTGTCCATTTTCTTCGAAGAGTTTGAAATTATAATCTTTATGCTTATATTGTAATTTAAAATTTTTTACTTCGACTAATAATATTCCTTTAAGGAGCCTCGTTAATGATAAAAAAAAAAAAAAAAAACTTGGCCTCCAAATGTAATATGTACCTCGGCTCTTGTTAGACTCTTGGCTCTTGTATTTTCAGATCATTAATTCACATATCAATACAATTCTTTTTGGGCTATTTACAAAATTCCAGACCAAAGATACCAAAAATTGAAAAATCCCAGATGGACTCATTTTTTTTTGGGAAATCTCGGATTGATTTAGAAAAATATCACTTTTAAAATATATTTAGAAAAATACATTTTTTCTTTAAATTTGGCAGTTTTTAATAGTACTCGAGGTAACTAGTTAGGTTACTTAGAGTAACCAATCCAGTTACTTGAAGTAACTGTTCAAGTTACCTCAGGTAACTCGACTAGTTACCTTAAGTATCTCATGAATCAATAAAAGTGGTATTTTTCTAATTACTTTTAAAGTGGTGTTTTTATAATTAAATCTGGGATTTTTTAGAACAATTTCAAATTTTGGGATTTTTCAATTTTTCTGAAAAAATACCTTAAAAAATCAAATTTCCTTGTTCTTTTTTTATTTCTCTCTTTCTTTCTTCTAATCGAAGCTATAAGCTTCTTCTTTCTCCATCAATTTGTTCAGATTTTTTCTCCCACCGAGCCCATATCAGAGCTTTGATATTAACCAACGTCATCTCTAATTAATTAAGAGCACAAATGTCCTTCCGCAAAAATGTGAAACTCATGAAAAACAATTAAGAAAGAATTTTTCTTAATTTAGAAAGGAATGAGAATGAACATATCACTTAATTTAATATTGTACCAATACAGTTGTATTTTAGGGTATAAACTAACACGTCATTATATATTTTAGTTTTAGAATACAACATCACTACTAACTACTAAACACAGTATTGTCAGAATAATGTTTATTGACAGGGTGAGCCAACAAATATAAATGTATAGCATATTTCACAGCAATACTCTTCCAACACAATTCTAAAAAAAAAAATTTGATGCCACCATAGAAGTGAAGCTCTTTATTAGCATCTATGGTACTTTAAACAATCAGTAATTTATTTTTCTGACATAGTTATTAGGCCCCTTTCTCTTTTTTGACCTTTGTGAGTCCCTATCAAATAACCGTTCACAAATAACCGTTATTAAAAAGTGCAATAAATTAAATGGAGGCAGTAACAAGGCAGGCCTCGGGGGTACCTACCGGAGCCAGTACCCGGTATATATTATGGAGAGAAGGTGAACGCGGATGCTGCTGTCAAGCCGGGTTGCTCTCACGCTGGAATAGGGGTGGTTATTACTTACTAGGGACGGTGCCAGATGGGCACTGAATTGGAGAGACGAGTTCTGGGCTAATTATGGCTCTCAAGTGAGCTTGACGTTTCGTGTTCACTCTTAACATCCCCACGAGACTGAAACTAATGTTTTCAAAATGGTTACATCGATCCAACGACTCAATCCTCCAGCTATTCCTCCACAAAGGAATATGTAAGCTCATACATCGTCTTCTTATACCCTACTTTCTTCTTTAGATAGCACCTGGGTTGTGGTTCGACACTAGTGTGTGTTCCAGTCCGTGGTTAAAGGCCATACCGTTGTATGATTTATAAGACTACCCAAAAAAACAGAATTTTCCCAAAAGAAGTACGAATTAAAATTGACAAGACAACCAAACAACAATTGTTTCTTTATATGCCATAAAAGAACTACCAAAAGTATCTTCACATCCTATAAACCAAGAGAGTAGGAAGCGAAAACTTATCATAAAGTAAACACAATAATATTACCTTCTCGAAAATTTATAAAAGAACCTTTCAAAATCTCTCCAAAGGCCACAAAAGTCCTTCAAGCTTATATCCAACTATTTTCTACTAGCAGCTATATTATGCAGTTGAAAAATACTAATTTTGCATTGCAAAATTCAAGAACTAGTTCAACAGGAAACAAATTCATCAAACATAGATTGACTAAAGAGCGCATCAAAAAAGAAGAAAAGTTTTTCTCATAATGTCGTTCTCACTCAAATATAAAGCTAATGGAAAAAGTCTATAGCGATGAAATTAAATTCCTGTGAATGCCTTCTTGCCACCACCAGATGACCCAGCTGGAATAACTTTCAACACATTGAACCTCACTGTCTTTGACAATGGCCTGCAATAGAGAAAAGAAGGTCAAACAATGGAAATAACTTAGTTCAGAGTAAAATCAAGATGACCAAAGCCAATGATGCAAAGTATAGAATCTAACCTGCACTGTCCAATGATGACATGGTCTCCTTCTTTCACACGGAAGCATGGGGAAATATGTGCTGGAATGTTCGAGTGCCTCTTCTCGTATCTTATTTTAGTAGAGAAATTGTCAAGACACGCAAAAGTTGAAAAAACATAAAGAAGAAATTTCTTCGAGGATTGGCAATCTTACCTTTGGTACTTTTTAACAAAGTGAAGGTAATTGCGCCTAACAATGATTGTCCTCACCATCTTAGCACTGTGGCAAGTACCAGCAAGAATACGGCCCCTGATGGAGACGGTACCCGTGAATGGACATTTCTTATCAATGTATGTACCTGCAATGATGCATGGACATACATTTCTTGTAACATATTACTTGAATTAAATATCAAACTTTACTTATAGCATCATTCAAGGTTACAGCAAAAGTTCCGACTCATACGCTACCCTTTTGGAAAACAAGAAACAACTCAAGAATATACAAGCCACAGTTTCGGGAATGCAAAAAATAGCACACACAGCACCGAGAACAAATAATAATTACTTTACAAAGATACACGATAGAACAACCATTACAAAAGTAATGCTTTAGATATACAATTGAAAAACAATCAGTTAAAGTGTTCAACTACAACCTAGAATCCGTACATCACTTAGTCCGAGGAATTTATCACGAAATGAAACCATTATAACAACACCATTGATTTAATAAATTTACAATAGGTCTAGTTCTAAAAAACAATAAAAGCTCGAAATTAGGGGCAAACATGCAATTTCTAAGTGAAAAATATGAAATGTGAGTTGAACTCAACAAATAGGAAACAAAGATTAAAATAAAAGGATCAATGGGACTCTTAGTCATACCTTCAATGGCCTCTCTAGGAGTCTTGAAACCCAATCCGATGCTCTTCCAGAACCGGTTACCTCCTTTTCCTGGCCGCTTTCCCTTAGAAGACTTCTTCGAGCTACAAAAGTTTTACAGAAAGCTCATACTCAGAAATATTCATACATTTCTATCACACGAAGCTCAAATATTCGATAAAATGCTTCATAGATCAAAATATTAAAAGATCTAATTCAAGGACTCCTTTTTCAGTTTACGCCATTCTCAGGCGAATTCTCAGTAAACAGAATAAATCTATTTTGAACAAAAAAAAAAGATAAAAATAGCTTACCAGAGAAACACCTTGGGCTGCTTCAGAAATGCCTTTTCCGTCTGCAACACCCAAAAAAAAATTAAAAAAAAAAAAAAAAGAGAAAAGAACAGAGTAACTTAGTCAAGGGTCTGTGGATCAGAGTTTGATTAGCGAAATAGAGGTAAGAGTGTGCAATGAGTGTATATGAGGTCGAGATAGAGAACCTGTTCCGCCATTGTTAGGGTTCTGAGGAGACTCTGGTCGAAGCCGAAGACGCGAAGGGAGGCGCAAGAGCAAAAACCCTAATTCAGCGGAAGAAGAATAGGGTAACGTTAAGAAGCTTATATAGCGAGCCTTAATTTGTGAAAATACTCGAGTACCCTTGTTAAAAGTGTCTTCTTAGCCGAATGAATCTGGGACGTTCCTTCTGCGGACTACTAACCAGTGCCCAATCTTGACCCTTCGACCTAACATTGACCCAGCGATCGTCGTTTTTAGATTTGTTCCGTTCTATATTGTATGCAGTCGTTTATGTTCATGTCTTTTCTAGATTGTTGTCGTTTTCTCTTTTTTCTTTTAGTTTATTGTCGTTCCTTATTCTTGTCATTTTGCGTTGAATGTTATTGAATTAGCTAGCGTGTCTTCGCTATTGACGCTCATCCAGATAAAGTCGTTTTCTCAATTTATTGTCTTTTTCCTTTGTACTTGATCTAGTTTATGCTGTATATGCTGTTGTCGGTTTTTGTCCAAGTTTTTTTTGAAATAGTTGTGTCCAAGTTGTTAAACCAATTTTATGTCTTTTTTAATATAGTCGTTTCTTATCTTCATGTAACTAATTGTCGGTCTTTTATGATAATGTATGTTGTTAAAATTCGTTGTCGTTTTTTCAAAAGTTACGAGTATAATGTCGTTTCCCATACTATGTAGTTTTATCTTTTCATCGTTTTATTAGTTTGTAGTCGTTTTCATGTCAATGTCATTTCTGATTGTTTGTCATACCCAACTTTTTGTTTTCCCTGGAAAATACCCAAACTATGTTCTTTCTACATAAATGTCTTTCATAGTTGATTTTTATTTTTATAAAGATAAAATGTCTATATTAGATTAAATAATCAAAAATTTCAGAAATAATAGATGGAGGAACTTTCTCTATGTTGAGAATATGTCCTAGAAGTAATCTCTTAGTTAAATATTTTGAACAATGTTTATTGGAATTGAACATTATCTATTTGATCTTAATGAATTTTATATTATGTCCAAGTTATACACGTGTGATGTGTATATTTTTTATTATGCAAACGTCTAAAAATTTCCATTACTAATAATGAGTAATATGATTAAAGAATTGTTCATGTGAAATATTCACATATGGAAAACTAAATTATTTATTTCAATTATGTCTAAATTAAAATTTCACATTTTGTCAAAAAAAAAAAGATGAAGTACTTTATTTTACTATATAATGTAGTGTTGTCTATTTTATCAGAATTGATAAAATGTCCAATCATTGAAGTGTCTAACTTTGGATAGAAATATTAGTGCATTATAAAAAAAATATAAGTGCATTGAACTGGACCAAGTGAAAATATAATTTGAGAATAAGTGTCATAACTCAATATTTTATTTGTTACTAATCTAGCTTTATTGCAAGATTAGCTTAATCGTAATGATTGTCAAACTTGCTTTCAAGAGTTTTGACTTACTAAAGCACTAGTTTCAATTCTTTGGTTCAGACTCATGTATCTTGGAAAATAAAATTTGTGAATTAACGAGAATACCCTTTATGATTTCGGACACTATGCATATAACGTCAATTTGAGGTTTTTCAATAACTTGGATAATAAAAATCAGGTGCCAAGTGTTTACTTTATGAATTTGACTCTATTTGTATAGGCATATACATACATTGTAGTCAATTATTGTCCATCAAATAAAAAAATAGCAACTCAAAAGTAAATACGTACTAGAGAGGTAATATAGTAATTTTACCTTACTAGTAAGGCATTTTATTGCGGGTATATATGCAAGTATAGTATATGTTAAATGAATCAAATTAATTAAAGTGTTAATTATGAGTTTCATATAAAATATATAACATTTAGTTTAGGAGTGTAATATTGGGCCTATAATGAAGTGCTTCTAATATGAATAGACAATTGTTGATCATAGTTAATATAATTAATTATGACTATATATAATTAGTCCATTGGAGCTTATATTATTTGGATTCATAAGGTCTCATATCTAACTCAAGCATAGTCCATAATTGTGAAATCCCTTAAAAATTGTAAGGACAAATTGTTCTTTTGACCTAAAAAAAATGATGAATTTGGACGGGTTTGGGTCTAGGTTCATTTGGGCAAAAATATAAGAAAAATTTGAAAATTGAGGTCAAAATGTAATTATATAAATTGGTCAAATTATACAAGTTTTCAGAAAACTTGGTCAAAGTATAAATAAGCAAAATAGTACCCAGTTAACTAAAAGCTAACACGTGGCGCTACAGTTACATAAATTCCTGCATTTCCCTATCTTCTCCCTCGAAGCACCCACGAAGACCCGCCACTGCCAGCCACTGCCGCTCCTCCTCCGGCCACTGTTGGAGCTCGCCACCACTCGGAAACAACGCTCTGTCACTGGAAGAACAGGCTGCCACTGGAGCCAACCTCGCCGGAGCTGTCTATCGCCGGAAATTGCCAAAAAATCCCAGCGGCTAGTTTTGCTCGCTGAAGCCGATTTCGGCCACCGTTTGCCGCGAAACTGGTCGTTGTGGACTCATCTCCTCACGAGCAATCTAGTGGTAGGTACCTCGTGTCTCAATTTTGCTCCGTTCGATTTTAATTTCATTGGAAAGTTTTGTGTGTAAATGGTTTTGAAATTGACTTTTCGATCGGACCGTTAGATTTTAAAACTAATAACATTTTTGGAATTTACGTTGAAAATAGTGAAAAATGAGATATATATATATTGATTATGTTCTGAAACGGACCCAAAAAATGAAATCGGACAGCTTAGATTTGCCTCGATTTGCAGGCCATAGGGCTCGCATCTAAATTTGACAAATTTTATGTCTAACCTAGGATTTTTGTGTGCTTTGAATTTAGTGGTAAAGTTCATTTCATGATTTGAAGCTCCGTTTGAAAATCAAGTTTTTAAACCAAGGAACCAAAGGTTCGAAAACAACATCCGTTCTTCCAAACGACACCCAAACAGTACCAAACTTTCTCTATAGCCTTATAATGCTAGTTGAACGCTCGTTTGAGGTAGGGATTCGATTACTTGATTCAAAAATTAATTTAATTTATGAATTTTACATATTTTCAATAAATATAGAATTTCGTAAAATAATTTTTAAAAATTGTGTTTATGTCCGTTTCTGACCTGATTTGAGATATAAATTGTTTGGGAGACACGTCACACTGGTTGGTGTATCATATATACTGTTTTGGATTATTAACTGCAGGAATTTGGATTTTTGGGTTTTGATAGAAAATAACTGTTGTAATGCCGAAATTTTTAGAAAATCCAAAGTGATTTGAGAACTCAGTTTTGAGGACTGAAAGTGATTTGATTAAAGAATATTGCATGGTTATTTTGAGATTTTGTGGAAATGGAGCATATCCTTATTCTGTCATTTATAAAATATTTGCATACATTCACACATTTACGATGCCCTATATCGGGTGATCGGACTTACAATTCCCTACATCGGGTGATCGGACTTATGGCGCCTCTTTAGGTGGCTTGGACTTACGAGTGATCCATTAGGATACTTCGGACATCATGATGGCATATATGGTCATATGTTGGCTTGAATAGATATGTACTGGTTTGATGGATGTCTTATAATGATTTGGAATGTTTGAACCGTTGGACTATGATTTCCACTTGGGTTTTGTGAACTGTTTTTAAATGGAATACTAACCATGCAAGACCTTCAACATGAGTATATTTCATATATATATATATATATATATATATATATATATATATATATATATATATATATATATATATATATTTGTAAACGATTCTCTACTGGGCACAAGCTCACCCCTTCCTTCTTCTTAGGTGTCACTCAGTGTGATTTGAACCAGAAGAATTAGGTCAAAGCATTTGCAGAATAACTACTTTGTTTATATTTTGATAAATTCCTAAGAGACTCATGAAATATTTAAATTTGAGTAGGGATTTGGATTTCAATAAACTTTATAAATTAGAATATGAGATCTGGACATGGTTTGTATTACTTATGTCGATATTTGAGTGTGAGATGATTTGTGACGAACGACTATTAAACAAGTATTTTATTTATTGTCTATATTTAATGAGTGACGCATAACTGTGGGATTTTATTTTTATTTAAATATTTTGTTGAGGCTAGTTTTGAAAAGTTAGAGATTTCGAGGCAAAATTTTGAGAAAATTGAGTATTATTTATTTATTTACATATTTTTTGAAATACTCATTCTGCCATTGACCCCGGCCTCGGGTCATGACAGAAAATTTAGTTTTAGAGCACAGTTTTAAATACTTGGAATGTGATACTCATTAAACTAGATTGGACATTTCTTTTACATAAGTCGTACAAAATCATCATCTTACTAATACGTTGGACATATTGAAATATAGATCAAAAAAATGCCTCCAAGAAAAAGAGCACCTCAACTTGAGAGAGAACAAGAGGCTCCTCCACAGCAAGATCTTCATGCTTTTAATATTGTTGATACTCTTCAACAAGCTATGCAGAGGATACCTGGTCTTATGACAAGGCAGGCTACTGAAAATGACCGATTTAAAAACTTTAGGGATTTTACTAAGCTAAACTCGCCGAACTTTTACGGTGAACACAATCTTGCAGCTGCACTGAGATGGCTTAGAGAGTTTCGGAAGAAATTTGATACTTTGGCAATACCAGCAGAGTTTAAAGTGGGCTTTGCAATGTACTTGCTTCAGGATGTTGCTGATCATTGGTGGAACACTATTAAGTTGACTCATGACACTACTACTATGACTTGGGAATAGTTTGATGAACTGTTCAGAGGACAGTATGCCAATGATGACCATGTTAATGAGATGTTGAAACAGTACAATATTTCGCGCCAAGGTAGTATGACTATTGATAAATACTATGCGAGGTTTGTGGAACTCTCCCAGTATGCTTATACACCGAGAAACCATTTAAGACTTCAAGTGGTTCATTTCAGAACCAATTTATGGCCAGAGATTCGCACCAGACTTGAGCTATTTCCTATTACTACCCTTATTGAGGCTTATGGTACAGCTCAGAGAATTGAAGCTATGCTGATTGGTGATAGAGGAACTACTGGTAGATATAAGGGAAAAAATATTGACCGGAAAGTGAAAAAGGATCGATGGCAAGGACAGGGTTCACAAAGTAGTGGATGCAGTGGTAGTTTTATTTCAACAGGAAGTGGACATTTTACTCTGTATGCCTGCCACTATTGTGGTCAATATAGCCATTTTAGAAGAAATTGCCTCCAGCTTTTTACAAACCCTTCACCGACTACCAGAGGACCACAGGGGAGTCAAGCAACTTCGATGTCCATCCCTGGTCAGTAAACTAGGCCTGCTCATTTCCAGAGCTCAGCTCCGACTTTTAACTCTCTTATTCAGCACCGGTATCATCTTCAGGGTTCCACCTTCACCATAGGATGCCAGACCCCTAAGGCATCTGGAACACAAGGAGGTTATAGACAGTCCTATGGTAGTACTCCTGGATCTAGCAGTAGTCATACGGGCAGAGGCAGAGGAAACAAAGGAAAATGGAAAGCTCAAACTTATGCAGTAACCTGGACAGAGGGATATGATCAGCCTGGACCTAGAGTGGTTGATGGTATGATCTTACTTTATCACTCTTGGGCTCACGTATTATTTAATACCGGTGCATTGCATTCCTTTATATCTGTGTTATTTGCTAACATGTTGCGTTTAAAATCTGAAATTTTTTATTCTGCATTGAATCTTGATACTCCTTTGGGAAATGTCTATGGTGTGTCAACTATATGCAACTTTTGTTCTATCGTCATTGATGGATGTGAGTTATTAGTTAATTTGATTGTGATACCTATGAACCAATTTGATGTGATTCTTGGTATAGACTGGTTGTCCAAATATAGAGCTATAGTGGATTTTCATAGAAGAAAAGTGACTCTTCATACTAAAGATGGGTATTCAGTTGTGTATCAAGCTAGTTTGAATCCAATAAGCCTCAGTTCTCTTCTGAGAGCATATATTGGTGGGAGAAAGAAATTGGAATGTTATGGAAGCCTATTCACATTTGATAGAGAGATTTGAACTGCAGATAAATAGCTATGAATATTAGTGGTTAGTGAATTTCTTGATGTTTTTCCAAAGGAATTACCAGGATTACCACCTGACAGGGAGATTGAATTCTATATCGACTTAGAATTTGGAGCTCTACCAGTTTCTATTTCCGCTTATCGAATGACCCCTACAGATATGACTGAATTAAGGGAACAACTGGATGACCTATTGTTAAAAGGGTTCATCAGGAGTAGTACCTCACCTTGGAGTGCTCCAGTTCTCTTTGCCAAGAAAAGTGATGGTACACTCAGACTTTGTGTGGACTACAAAAAGCTAAACCAGCTTAAGATAAAGAACAAATATCCTTTGCCAAGAATTGACGAGTTGTTTGACCAACTCGGTGGATCCAAATTTTTTTCAAAGATAGACTTGAGATCTGGGTATCACCAACTGAAGATTCGTAAAAAAGACATACCGAAAACTGCATTCAAGACTCGATATGGTCATTTTGAGTTTTTGGTTATGCCTTTTGGATTGATGAATGCACCTGCAGTGTTCATGGACCTTATGAACAGAATTTTCAGGCCTTATTTGGACAGATTTATGGTTGTATTTATTGACGACATTTTGATTTATTCTAAGACTCAGGAAGAACATGCTGAACATTTGAGGACCGTGCTTCAAACTTTGAGAGATCATTAGTTATATGCTAAGAGATCGAAATGTGATTTCTGGATGAGAGAAGTTAAATTTTTGGGCCATGAGATTTCTCAAGATGGTATCTCAGTTGAACCGTCTAAAATAGAGTCTATTCTAGGATGGGAAAGACCGATAAATGTTACTGAGGTGCGGAGTTTCCTTGGTTTAGCTGGTTATTATCGTCGTTTTCGCATAATGCTACGTGGCCTCGCTCAGGATAACTACCAAGCGACAACGGGCTCGCGTAGATTTCGATGACAAGCGTACGAGATGGCATGCATACGGCTACGGAGGTGGGGCAAAGTGGCACGGCTATGGGTACGAGACATCATTGCATGCGGATGTGTAGTCATACCCACGTACGGCATAAAGAAAGGGTCCTTAGAGATGTCGCGCAGTCACATACGGAACTAATTCCACACGCCAATGGGTCACATATGACATTGGCATAGCTATGGGCACGGGACGAAGCGACCACAGGAGTGAGACGAAGTTCGCGCGGCAAACGGGAGCGGGCCGACACCCATGCGGCTAGCGCACGGGGTGCCACCCGTGTGGCCAAAGCACATTGTATGTGCCTGGGAATGGTCATGCGCAAGACCATTATGGTCTTGCATGGATGGTCACATGGGTCTTACGTTAGCAAGACCCAACGTGTATATGACTAGGGTATATAATACCCTAGCCGCCAAATCCCTCTCTTTTTTTTTTTTAATCCAAAATTTTAAAAATCTTTAATTTGAGAAACAGTTTTTCCTAAAAACTAAAACACAATTAAAGATCAAATCATTTTCTATGAACTCTTTTATCAAGAACATAAAATAACATTCATAGAAAAATCAAGAACATGCTAGAATGAAAAATCAAAAACACATCACATGATCATAAACTCATAGTAACATCTAATTGATTATCAATTAAACTCATTAAATCAATCAATCATCATACATAATAGAGCATACTCATAAACATGAACAACACCAAACATAATCAAAGAGATCATTATGAAAATCATAGATCATCAAACTTTAAGAGAATAAACATGAACAAGATATGCTAGATCATCGAAAACCTTTGCTCTTGATACCAATTGTTGGAAATTCTGAATCAATAAATTTCGAAAAACGATTTCCGCAGTTTTATAAACAAATCAAGAACGCAACGGAATAGGTATTTTAAAATTTTTGTTGAAATTTTACAAAACAAAAATGTAGGATCGTTGATCTAACATAAATCAATTCATGGATCTTGGTTTAGTTAAAACCTGGAAGTGCTTCACAACCATTGAGCCTTCTCATCTATTCTCTAGAGCCTGTTGAATGATTCGGTGTGTGGGCACCTTCTTGATTACCAACGAGAGATGAGCGAACGATACGAAAGATGATCTTCCTTATCCTCGAGTGCACGTTTACGACCATGGGTATCTCTCCTTTAGCGGCCATAAACGAACACGGGACTTCTCCCGTGGCGGCTCATCTCTCCTACTCTCTCTTTTTCTCTCTGTCACATGAAAATGCACAGTTACTATGCATGAGTGGCGTGTACCACCCTTAAAGTTACCTGAGAGAACTTTTCTCTTAAGATGTAAACCCTAATGGGCTTATTGGGCTCAACTGATCATTCAATTAGTTATTGGGCAATATGTGAGCTAGACAGGGGACCTTATAGATCCAGATAGTCTAAACTCCAATAGGCCAACTACCCATAATCATAATTAACTTTTAATTATGACTGGGCCATGTCCATTAATATTGGGGCACTCCACTATAGGCCCAATATTGCACTCTTAGACTAAATGTCATATATTTTCTATGAAGCTAATTAACACTTTAATTAACTTGATCCATTTAGCATATACTATATCTGCAGCTATAACCCCGATACAATGTCGTACTAGTAAGGTGAAATTACCGTATTACCCCTCTAGTACATATTTACCTTTGAGTTGTCATTTTTCATCTAATGGATAATAATTGACTACAGTGTTTATAACTGCCCATACAAACACAGTTAAATTCACAAAGTGAATACCTGGCACCTGGTTTTTTATTATCCAAGTCCTTGAAAAAACTCAAAGTGACATTATATGCATGGTGTCCAAATTATGAAAGATGTTCTCGTCAATTCACAAATCTTATCTTCCAAGATACCAGAGTTCAAACCATATAATCGGAACTAGTCCTTTAGTAAGTCAAAAAAGATAAAACTCATGAAAGCAAGTCCGACTATCACTAGCATTAAGGTAATCTTGCAATAGTGCTAGATTAGTGAAAGATAGAATATTAAGATACGGCACTTAACCTTAAATTCTATTTTCACTTGGTCTAGTTCAATGCACTTATAACTTTCTTATAACGCACTAGTGTTTCTATCCAAAGTCAGACACTTCGATGATTGGAGACTTCATCAATCCCGTTGAAATAGACAACACTACATTCTAGAGCAAAATAAAGTATTCCATCTTTATTTGCAGAATGTGAACTTTTAATTTAGAAATAATGAAATAAATAATTTAGTCTCCCACATGTAAACACTTCACACGAACAATTATTTATTACTCATTATTAGTCATGGAAACTTTTAGACGTTTGCATAATAGAATACATAAACATCACATGTATATTATTGGGACATAATATGGAATTTATTAATAACAAATAGATAACAATTAAATCTAATAAACATTGTTTAAAATGCCAAACAAAGAAATTGCTTTCTAGGGCATATTCCCAACACACTACTATCAAGGATAATCAGAATAGGTGCAGTTGTCAGTTTTTCCTTCAATTTCATTAATGATGTCTCACTCTCGTCATTCCAAGCAAACTTGACATCTTTCCTTGTTAACTTGGTTAAAGGCAATGCAATACTCGAGAAGTATAGATAACAAACCCTTCAACTCCTTCAGGAATGGCCAAAATGGGAGCAGTAGTCAATCGTTGCTTCAGCTCCTTAAAACTTTTCTCACAATTATCTGACCATAGGAATTTCACATTCTTTCGGGTCAGCTGGGTTAGTGGAGATGCAATCTTTGAAAAATCCTCCACAAACCTTCTGTAATACCTTGCAAGATAACATCTTAATATACTCTCGGTTTGAAGAAGAACATGAACAACATTTACACACTATCTTACAGATTCTTCGTGAGAATAAGCTTTATGTCAAATTTACGAGGTGCAAATTCTGGATGAAGCAAATTTCTTTTCTAAGACATATTGTTTCTAAAGATGATGTATTTGTTGACCCTAGTAAGGTGGATGGCCAACACCGACCAGGCGCTCGGGATAGTCCCGAGCGTGGCCGCATGACATCCCGAGGATCGTCCTCGTTACGGTTTCCCGTTCGGACCTTTAGCTTGTTTCAAACCATGAGGTGGCATTCCGATCGAGATCCTGATGCCGTTGACGTCAGATTATCTATTTTAGATAATTTCCTATTTTAAATTTCCTTATTTGAATTTTGAATTAGAGATAATTTAAGAAATTTGAATTCGTTACCTTATCTAATTTTTGAAA
>JXTB01000045.1:836888-879363 GCA_002914805.1 Parasponia andersonii
TCAGGCAATACAATATACACAGGGATCCCAACCATATGACTATTTGTTTCATGTTATATGTACTCTTCATCTGCATACATTACTTACTGAGTTTTATACTCATTAATATTCTTACATTGCAGAAGGTACGGATGATATGTGAGTTAGAGGAGGAGCGCTGACTTTTTGACCGTGGCTTATGTATATGAGTATTTTGATGCTGTGGTTTTCTAATAGAGGATTTTGTAATTATTGAGTGTGTGTACATTATATATATTTTTATGAGAGGCCTACAATGTGAGTATGTATATACGTATAAATTAGACTATGTATAATTATGAGAGGAATTTCTCTTTTTCTCCTAGAAAGTTTAAAAAGTTTTAAATTTTCACTATTTTATCAGTTCTAAGTCAAGTAGCATCTCCCGATTTCACTAAATATTTATACAAATACCCTTAGGTATATGTGTGAAATCGGGGGACGTCACAAAAGTAATCTTCGCCGACGCATGAGTGAGTTTTACTGACGCACAGTTTACGTCAGCGAAAGTTTTTTGTCGGGAAAAATATGCCCAAATTCGAAATCTACTTGACTTTTACCGACGGATAAATGCGTCTGTGAATGTTAACTTTCATTGACGGATAAACGCGTCTGTGAATGTTAACTTTCACCTACAAATAAACGCGTCGGTGAAAGTTAACAATTACCGACGCATTTATGCATCGGTGAAAGTTAAACAATTACCGACGCATTAATGCGTCGGTGAAAGTTATTAAAGAAATAATTTTAAAACGTACAATACATTTTCCGACGACAAAATGCGTCAGTGAAAATATCAAGAAAATATTTATAAAAATAAAGATACTTTTACTGATGTAATTCTGCGTCGGCAAAAATTTTATTAATTTGTTAAAAAAAATTATTTAATTGATTATTATAATTATTTATTAATTAATAATTAATTTGGTTAACTAATATATTAAAATTTTTAATTAATAATAATTAATTTGGTTAACTAATATATTAAAATTTAGAAAAAGATAATAATTGTGTTTAAAATAATTTATTTCTTTTATATGTTTAACATAGATTTTAATCTTGTATAATATTTTATTTTTTACAGATGTTAAGACCTCGCGAAGGCGATGGCATCTCGATGCCGAGCTTTGCAATCAATATTTGAAGCATCTGGTTTTGCTCGTTGAGTTGTCGCTGAGTCTCCTTGAGCCAGCGTTGGTACTCTGCTTCCTTTTCGACCATTTGTCGCTAAGTCTCGTCGATCCGTCGTGCATGCTTCACATCCTTCTCAGCTAGCTGTTGCTTCAAGGTGGCAATTGGGAAGGCTTTGAGCGGATTTTTAGGGCTCAGTATGTTAATGAGGATCAACAGGATGCGATTATGAATCGGTTTAAGACTTTGGTCTAAGGTAACAGAACGGTGAATGAGTACCTGATTGAGTTCACTGAGTTGGCAAGTGTTGCCCTTGACCCAGGTACGAGTTAGAAGTCCCGAGTTGCAAAGTTCAGGAGTCGTCTTAGTCAGAACATCTTCAACAGGATTGGTATCCAGACTTTCCATACTCTTCCAGAGATTGCAGTGGCTGCCCAGCGGGCAGAGGACATCGAAGAAAGTTTGGATTCCAGGAGGAACCAACGGAGAGGAAATGACAGGAAAGACACCAGAAGGAACTAGGGGCAGCGGTCAGCCTAAGGTACTCCGAGTAATGGGAGCTCAAACAACAGTGGTTCTTCTGGGGATGGCAGAGGTAGTCCTTATGGAGGATGTTTTGTTTGTGGCCAGCTGGGTCACCGGAAGAAAGAGTGTCCTACTCGTCTGTAGAAATCTCCTCTTTCTCAACCGCAGGGGAGTTAGTCAGGTTCTGTTCCTTATCAGAACACTCAGGCAAGGCCGCAACAGTCACAGGGTGCTTCTCAGACTTTTATTTCCCCTCAGCCTTATCAGCATCAGTACCGCCCTTAGGGTTACACTCAGAACTTCAGACTCCTCAGGCCTCAGGGAGTCAGGGTAGGCGTGGATATGGCAGTAGTGGTCTAGGATCCAGCAACAGCCGACCTGGTCAGGGGAGAGGTAACAAAGGGAAAAGAAAGGTGATTGGCCAAGCCTATGCTTTTACTGGAGCCGACGACACTCAGGATCGCACTGGTCGAGGTATTGTTGACGATATGATCCTTATTTCACACTCTTGGGCACATATTTTGTTTGATACTAGTGCATCTCATTCATTCATATCCTTATTATTTGCTCAACTATTAGGGTTGGAATTTTCTGATTTGGATTATGTATTGACGTTGGGTACACATTTGGGAGGAGTAGCTGATATGTCTAGTATGTGTAAGTCTAGTCGGGTTGTGATTAGTGATAGGAAGCTTCTTGCTGATTTGATCGTGTTGCCGATGGGACAGTATGACGTAATACTCAGTATAGATTGGTTGTCGAAATATCGAGCGGTTATGAAATGTCGTACGAAGCGGGTGACTCTTTTTCCTAGTGATGGATATCCTATTGTCTATCATGCTGAGATGAGTCCGTTGAAGCCTAGTCCTGTTCTAAAAGCGTGCATGAGTGGAGTAAAGAAACTTAAGTGTTATGGGAACTTATTTACCATGGATGGTAAGGTGAGGACACACGATCAAGACCTATGGATTTCAGTGGTGCCTGAGTATTCAGAGATATTTCCTGAAGACTTACCGGGGTTACCACCAGACAGGGAGATCGAGTTCTGTATTAAACTAGTTCCTGGGGCTTAGCCAGTTTCTATTCCAGCCTATCGCATGGCACCTGCTGAGATAGAAGAATTAAGAGAACAGTTGGATGATTTGCTTTCCAAGGGCTTTATTCGCAGTAGCACTTCTCCTTGGGGTGCTTCTGTCTTATTTGCAAAGAAAGCTGATGGTTCGTTGAGACTTTGTATGGATTACCAGAAGTTGAACCAGTTGACAGTGAAGAACAAGTATCCTTTGCCAAGGATAGATGAGTTGTTTGATCAACTCGGTGGTTCAAGATTCTTCTCTAAGATCGATTTGAGATCTGGTTATTATCAGTTGAAGGTAAGGGAGGATGATATACCTAAGACAACAATCAGAACTTGATATAGTCATTTTGAGTTTCTGGTGATGCCATTTGGTTTGACGAATGCCCCCGCAGTATTTATGGATCTTATGAATCGGGTTTTCAGGCATTTTTGGATCGTTTTGTGATTGTGTTCATCGATGACATCCTGGTGTATTCCAAGACTCGAGAAGAGCATGCCGAACATCTGGGGATAGTACTTAAGACCCTAAGAGATCATCAGTTGAATGCCAAGAAATCGAAGTGTGACTTTTGGATGTCAGAAGTGAAGTTCTTGGGTTATGTGATTTCTCACGGGGTATTTCAGTCGATCCCGCTAAGATCAAAGCTATTCTGGAATGGGAAAGACCGAGAAATATGACAGAGGTACGTAGTTTCCTTGGATTGGCAGGCTACTACCGTCATTTTGTGCAAGATTTCTTGAGAATTGCTTTGCCTTTGACGAAGTTGACCAGGAAGGACGTTAAGTTTGTTTGGGATCACGAAAGTGAAGAAGCTTTTATCAAGTTAAAGTAGAGTTTAACCACCGCACCTGTTCTTACTGTTCCTGACAGTAACGAGCCTTATATGGTGTATATCGATGCTTCGAAGATGGGTTTAGGATGTGTCTTGATGCAAAATGGTCGAGTTGTGGCTTATGCTTCTCGCCAGTTAAAGCCACATGAGAGGAACTATCCCACCCATGATCTAGAACTTGCAGCAGTGATCTTTGTGTTGAAGATTTGGAGATGTTACTTGTATGGTGTGAAGTTCGACATATTCTCCGATCATAAGAGTTTGAAGTATCTCTTTACCCAAAAGGATTTAAACTTGAGACAGCGAAGATGGGTTGAATATATGGAGGATTATGACTTCGACCTACAGTATCATCCGGGTAAGGCCAACGTTGTAGCTGATGCACTGAGTAGAAAGCCTTATGGTGTACTAGCTGCACTAGTGTTCGAAGACTGGAAGAACTCAGTTGCGATTGGTGATTACAACTTGTAGTACTTTGAGAATGAAGGGGTTGCTTGCTTGAGCAACATTGTGATTTCACCATCTCTTCTCCAGACTATCCAACAGAGTCAGTGGCAAGACAGGGAGTTGAGGACAACCTGGAACCAACTTCAAAATGGTGAACAGTTAGATGGTTGGAGCACTAACAGAGAAGGGTTCTTACTTTTCAATGGGAAGTTGGTTGTAGCTGATGACCCTAATCTTCGAGAAATCATTCTAACAAAGGCTCACAAATCAAGGTTCACAGTATATCCGGGTAGTACTAAGATATACCGGGACTTGAAACGGCAGTATTGGTGGAAAGGTATGAAGAAGGATGTAGCTACTTTTGTGGCTAAGTGTTTGACTTATCAGCGAGTTAAGGCTGAACACCTGAGACCAGCTAGATTACTTCAGCCGTTGCCAATTCCAGAGTGGAAGTGGGACAAGATCACGATGGACTTTGTGACCAGTTTGCAGAAGACCTTGAGGAAGAACGATGCAGTTTTAGTGATAGTCGATCGGTTGACGAAGAGTGCTCATTTTATACCGATCTGGATTGACTACTCTCTCACTAAGCTCAGTAGACTGTATGTGGAGAACATCATACGCTTGTATGGTATGCCTTCAAGCATAGTTTCTAACAGAGATCCCAGATTTACTTCCAAGTTTTGGAGAGCCTTGCAGAAAGTATTTGATACGTAGTTGGATATCAGTACAGCTCACCATTCTGAGATAGACGGTCAGTCTGAAAGGACGATTCAGATTCTTGAGGACATGCTACGTTGTTGCATACTGGACTTTGGTGGGAACTGGGATGATCATTTTCCTTTAGTGGAATTTGCTTATAATAACAGTTACCAGACCAGTGTGGGTATGGCTCTATATGAAGTGTTATATGGGAGACCGTGTAGATCGCCTTTGTGTTGGGTAGAACCAGAAGAGCATGTTACTCTTGGACCTGAATTGATTGAAGAGACTACTGAGAAGATCAAGGATATCCAAGAGAGACTCAAAGAGATTCAGAGTCGCCAGAAGAGTTATGCTGACCCGAAGAGGCGTGAGGTAGAGTTCGATACTGGTGATTCCGTATTCTTGAAAGTGACTCCAAGGCGAGGTGTTACAAGATTTGGAGTTAAGGGTAAGCTTGCTCCAAGGTATATTGGTCCCTTTGAGATCACTGAGAGAATTGGACCAGTGGCATATCGGTTGAATCTGCCTGCACAGTTGGGTCACGTGCATAATGTGTTTCACGTGTCGATGTTGAGGAAGTACACGCCGGACTCATCTCATGTTATCCAGTACGTGCATGTACCGATCCAAGAAGATGTGTCCTATGATGAGCAGCCTGTTCGCTTGTTGGCTAGAGAGTTGAAAGTGCTCCGCAACAGAGAGATTCCACTTGTCAAGATGCTTTGGGAACATCACAAAGAAGACGAGGCTACTTGGGAACTCGAGACGGAGATGTACGAAAAGTACCCTCATTTGTTTAACTTTCAGTTAGAAGTTGTATTGTGATGTAAACCTTGATTTGTATTTTGAATTTCGGGACGAAATTCTTATAAGGAGGGGAGAATGTAAAACCCCAGAATTTTTTAGGATAATTTGGACATTTTACCAATTTTCCCGATATAATATTGTGGGGATTAATTTGCAAAAGTTTTGTGCAGAGGGACTAAATTGCAAATTTTAGGGGACTAGATTGATAGAGATTTGAAATTTTGGGGACTTATGTTCAATTTTTGAAAAATTGCACAGCTCATTCAAAACAGGCCACGTGGCCAGTTCACTCACTTCTCTCTCTCTCTTCTCTCTCTTCTCCCCTGATTTCTCTCTCCTTTCTATGCGTCTCTCGGCCGTGCCACCGCCAGAAGTCGCTGAGCCGCCGCTGGCCACTGTCTACCCGCGCCACCGACCGACGAAGGTCCTCCGTGCCACACCGAAGCTCTGCCACCTGTCCCCAGTTGTCGCCGCCACTTGCATTGCCAAAAATCTCCAAGGAGGCCGTTTCAGACTTTTCATCACCGGCTACGATTCCGACCACCATTCGACCCCCAACCGGTTCCGTTGGATTCGATTCGTCTCAAGGATTATCAAGGTATATATATCTCAACCCCATTTTGTCTGGATTGAAAGTTGCCATTTTTGGGCATTTCGAGTTTATGGTTGTAGTTTTTGATCCGGTTATTGGATTGTGTTTTTGAGTTCATTTTTGGAATGTACTGGGAAAATGGAGAAGTTTGATATATATATTGTGTTGTTTGGTGATCGGCACAAAAATCGAGATCGGGCGGTCAAGATTTTGTCTCGTTTTGTGTGCCACCGGTCCGGTGTGGGCCCAGACCAGAATTGGACAAATTATATGTCTAACCTAGCTATTTTGGGTGCTAGGAATTCAGCGAAAAGTTCTATTTGCAAAATTGAAGCTCCGGTGAGAAGTTGACTTTTTGCAAAAGGACGATCGAGGGCTTAGAATTGGTTCCCAACCCTCCAGACAATCGTCAATGACACCTTGAGGACTCAATAACATAGTATCACTATACCGGTGAGGTAGGGGTTTAGTTACCTTCGTTTTATACCGTTTTGAGTTAAAACTTATTTTCTGCAGCATATAGGAATAAGTGTATTTTTAATGATTTGAATTATATGAGATAGAATCTGGTTGTACGATATATACTGTACTGTTATGAGAATTTGCTGTGTGCAGGTTATTTTGGGTATATCAAAAATATGGCCGTTATGCTGCCCGTTTTTCTATAAAACCCTATTATGCATGTTTTACTTAAAAACCAGAGTACAGTAGTTTTTACACTTCAGTTCTGGATTACACGTGTCATAGGATCATACATAAGCACCGTGTTAGCATTGTGAGTTTTACAGTGTGGTGCTGCGTGCCCTACCGTCAGTGAAAGTCCGTAAACTCACGCGGGGTTTGTTCTTCTGATTACCTCCCCATTTAGCAGGTGTAGACAATTCGGTTGCCCCTCCAGGTTTGGTAGGCGACACACGGATGCCCCCTCTGGGTATGGCCTAAGGTGTTAGGAAGGCTGTTAGGCATACTTAGTACCATCATCCTGGGTTTCCACAGATGAGAAAATGAGAGCTCATGGGTATGGGTTGATTTGTATCATGTGCATATGGATTGATGGTTTTGATTACACTGTTTTATATATATGGGCTCCCGGTTGGGATTATATATATATGTGTGTGTATGTTTTAGATTTGAACTAAACATGCAAGAGTTTTCCATCACTGAACTGTTTTTCTTCGAGGTAACTATTTTCCTACTGGGCATTGTATGCTCACTCCCCCTTCTTCCCTTCCTCAGGTGGTGTTCAGTGCGATCTTGATAATCAGGAGGAGTAAGAGGTCATCTTGGCTGTAGTTCATTTCTTGGTAATGCTAGAAGTCTACTGTTGTGGTGTTTGGACTGTTTGGGGTTTTGTATTAGCATTGAATCAAGATTACTATTTTCTATTTTGTCTGTAAACTTATGTATACCATTCTGGGATTTAACTTGTTGTTGTAGATGATGATGATGCTTGAACTTATATTTGATTTTTTCTGTTTTTCAATTATTATTCGATCTATGTTTAATGGTGTATACGAACTGTGGGAGAGGTTCACGGGATGAAATTCCAAATACTTTATCAAAATGGACTGTTTACAAAACTAAAACTTTTTAGACACTTTTCAAATAATTCAAGGAATTTCTCATCTTTGTGAAATTCCCCTTCTGCCACTGACCCGGGTTTTGGGTCTTGACAGTTATTGTGATCACAATCTTTTTCTTAGTCTTGCTCATTATTATTGTTGATGTTATCAAGTTGTGCCATAGTTTTTAGTACGATGAATGAATAGAGCAGGTCAAGCATGTGAGCTTTTCTGAAGCAGTGTTCTCTGAAATTCTTTACATCCACAAACTTAAAGTGGGAAAGGTCCTTGCAGAAACCCAATAACATGTTGGCCAAATCTTCATCCGGGTCATCTTGATGTTGTTTGTGTAAACCGTTAACATCTCTGATCAGGAAGAGAGGTATTTGGTTTTCAAGCATGATAATGTCTCTAAGAATTGTATGGTGGGCCGTTTTCCTTCTAGTGTAGTCGATCAAATGTGCCATCTTTGAAGAGATTCGCATAAGTGAACTACCTATTAGAAAATTTCACAAGAGATATATGTAAGTTGATCGGTACTAATTTACCATATATCTTAATTTCAAGTTCTAGTTTGGGCATTAATGATTTTATATATAGCATCTAATGGGAGAGAATTTATGCTATAATTGATGTTTGATAATGATTTCTGTTACTAAAATATTTCGTGTATTTGTTGAATTATCTTTATATATGGCATTTAATACGAGAGAATTTCATCCAGCTATAACTGCGGTGTTTAATAACTATTTCATTGATAAGATTATTTCGTAATTTGTTGTTGCCTATTGGTCAAAGTAGAATTTTAGGAGCAAGATTTCAAAAATGATATATAAATCAATCAATTTTTATACAAGATTTTAACTTCTAATCTAGGTTACGAGTATAATGATAAGCACAACAATGCCGAACTAGCCATAAATAATTATTCATTTTAACTTATAATACGGTAGCTAGGGGTTTGACGATCAGGTAAATTAATGTTTATAACATAACATTACCTTCCATGGTCTTGGCGGAATAGGTTTGGAGATACTCCAACAAGAAGGCGGCATCGATGGCGAGAGTCCAAGCCAGTGTTTCTTCATCAAATTCCAAGAAACGGTGGTAATAACCACGGATATAAGTGTCTTTTTCTTCAAAGCATCTAACGAGATCACGCAGTTTGCTTTGTCCGAAGTTCTTTTGGACCCTTTTGGCTGAAGTGAGCTTGTAACGCTCCATCTCGAATAGTTCGGGTCTTCGGCGGTGGTACGGCCCAAGGGCCACCAACTGAGGAGTATAGGCTTCAGGTTTGGTGGACATTAGGGTTTTTGGTACGTTGAAGATGCTAACGGCAACTTCACCTTTTTCCTCTAGAGCCTCTTCGAGGATTCGACTTATGTTAATAACCCATTCTTGACCATGAATAAGCATAGGGTTAATTGGTTCCATGTTTGAGTATTGTGCTTTTACGTATTACCTAGGTCGATGATGATACAATGTTGGCAGTACCTTTTTTTCTCGGCTGATTGGAGATAAGTGTTTATGAACTATAAAGTGTTCGACGCAGCCATTTATAAATGATAGGTATAATTGTGAGATGATTAATTATGCAATAATTATATGTAATGCGAATTTGTTGGATCATATTTTACACATGCATGCAATTAATTATTCTGTTTTTTCTATTTAAAAAGATNGAGGATTGACGGCCCATTTGGCTTTTCCGCACTAATTATGTGTACTCCCGGTAGGTTAATTGATGTACGGACACGTAATTATATAAATTAATTTGATTTTATCCTTATCGTTAGGTCATTTTATAAAACTACTTTTATGTTGATTTTATATGGTTAAAATAATAAACAATGAAACGTAATACACGAGTCTGATATTTGTGTGAAAACTTGTAGTAAAAAAATTCACTAATTGATGATATTATTTTTTATTAAACTAATTTGTTGATCAATAATAATTTATTTGAAAAATACCTCCACACTCTATTGACTTGAGGCTACTCATGTATGATTGTGGGCTCGACGTTAAACATGTGTTAGTCATGGCAGTGCAGTTACAGTAGTTCCATTAGTCCCGAATTTAGGAAAACATTGCACTATTCATACTTGCAGCTGTTATCCCACTACCCAAAAAAAAAAAAAAGAAATAGTAATTATAATTGTTTAGTCAAAAAAACAAAAATGTGCAAATAAAAGCAATACATTTACTCACAACGAAACTTTTTTTTTTTTACTACAACTATCAATTAATACCCACGATTCGACATTGTTAATGTACCTTTTACAAACTTTTATATATGGTGGTTGAATCGATTGTGAAATCTAAAGAAGTTTAAGTAACCCCGGAGATTTTATTTACAAAATAATCATGATCATATTAATCTTTTACTCACTAATTTTTTACTTAAAGGCAATTATGCCTAAATATAGTTTTTATTTTTGTTTTATTTTTCTTTTTAATTAGTGCTTATTATAATTATCTTTATATAGAATTTATGCGACTTCTATAATGCATTGAGGAATTGAATTTTTTTTTATCTTTTCTTAGATATTGGAAAAAAAAAAAGGGAAGAATATTGCATACCCAACTAGGACCAGTTTTCTCTTTCTTGCAAACAAAGCTTAAATATTTTTTGAAATATTTCAACCATCATAGAAAAACTAGATTGGTTACAGTAAATTTTCACTCAAATTTGATATAATCAATATGATTATACGAAATTGGTTGGTTGAAATATTTCAAATACGGTTTTTCGACAATATGGTTGAACATATAACCCTGATAACGTAATATATATCTTTTGTTTGTACTTGACTTGACCTTCTCAATAATTTTCAAGCAGATTGAATTTTTACTGAATGGTGTTGTGCATATGAGCATTTTGGATTTCTAAAATTTTATTAAGTATAGATTTATTTTACTAAATGATTTAAAATTTTTCCCACATTGATCACCATGACTTTTAAATAATGTCAAAATTGATAATGATAGTGTTAAAAGACTAACCATATTTTTTTTTCTTTTTTAAAGTTGAAATAAAAAGATTAACCACCAAAAGTTCCTCTCAGTCTAATTTTCTCTAAAATACTGCTAAATTGAACTCTAAAAAGCCGAATAAGAGAAAATACAAAACTACAAATGTAAAGTAAATGTCTTTACCATACTAAGATCATAAACCAAATTCAAGAACCTGTAAAAAAAAAAAAAAACTAATAGCATCAATGGAGTTCTGGTGTTGACTATTGCGTACCAAAATATTAAGTGTAAACGGAGAGAGAAAATAAAAAAAAATAAAAATAAAAAAAGTCAAAAGACGGAAAACGACATCAATATAAAGACCACACTAGCATAGTAAACAACCATAAAATAAAATCTCCAGCAATGTATGAACAACATCTTTGTTTTTAACTCGGCAGCTTTCTAATAGTTATCTCTTATTTCCGATGATTCTTTTAGATATGTTCCCAGAGTTTGTAATATCGTTGCTCATGGTCACTACAAGAAACATGATTTTTGCCGATGGACTACTAATAGCCCGTCGGTAGGCATCTTTCACCGACGGAAAAGGATCTCCGTCGATGTAGTGTCAATACGCTGATAGATTAACGGTTTCGTTGGCAAATGTCAATTTTTTAATTAAAAACAAAAAGAAGCAAAACGACGTTATTTTGAAATAGGATTATGATAAAACCCTACGACCCCTCTTTCATTCTTCCGCCGCTCAAGCTCTCTGTTTCTCTCCTCTAATGCTCGTTCTCTTTCTCTCTCTCTCCAATCTCAAGCTCTCTCTCTGTTACCCTCCTTAAGATCCATCAATCCCTTGAGCTCTCTCTTTCCTCTCTAGCTCTAGCTTCCGTCTCAAGCCAAAATAATAATTTGGTATTGAAAATCACTGAATTCCAACGCCGTCATCAAATCCACTCAGATCATAAATTGTCAAGTACCAAACTTTTTGTATGACCCAAATCTCTCTTGTTCTTCTTCAATCTTCAAAATTTGGATTATGCTTGCTATTAGGGTTTGTCTGTTGAGTCCGATTGAGTTTCTCATTTTCGAAGGCTTCAAATTATTTTTCTGTATTGATTGACCCATTTTTTTAAAATTTAAATTTAAATTTAATTTTCTGTTGAGTGAGTGGAAGAAAGTGTGTAATATATTTGGATTTTAATTTTTTTGTATGATTCAGAGTGTGAAATGATGATTTTGGAGTCCATAGGATTATGATTTTATTTATTATTTTTTTGTATGATTTCATTTATTTATTTATTATCTATAGACACACGTGATTATATTGTCATTCGTGTAAAACTCTATTAAAATTCTCACAATGCTCTATTCCAATCGGTCTTAATTTCAAAAAAAAAAAATCGATCTCACTTTGTCAACTTGTTGATAATGTTTATCTATTTGAATCTTTCATTTTAAGTATCATATTGAGTGAATATTATTTGCCGGTACTCTCTAAAAAAAATTGACCAAATTTTTGGTCAAGAATATTTAGAATAACATACTGGACCTTTTTTCTTCTTCTTTTTTTTTTTTTTTTAAGAGTGATTGGACTTTGTACATTTACAAATATTTTTCTTTTATTTCTTCAATTTATTCCTAAGACATAAATTTGAAGAAAGAAAATCTAATTGATACTTACAGGTCACATTAAACCTAAAAGAAAAGAGTGGAAAAGAAATGAAAGAATAAGAAATAATAATTTTAAAAGGCTAGGATTTCCATTTTATACATATCGAAGAAAAGTCTTCCCCTTTGTTTCTCATCTCCAATACTGATTTATAATGATGGATATATTTGTAAGGTTGAATTCCTAAAACTTAAAAGAATAATAGGATATTTGCGATTGTCCCTCTCCATAAATTAAGCTAATATTCCCTAAATGAAACGGTTTGTGATTTGACCAATAAGACTTCAAGTATATGAATAAGAAAATACTGAAAGATGCTGCAACTTTTTTTTTTGGTTTGTGTTCCATGTCATCGAGCGATATATATATATATATATATATATATATATATATATATATATATTTGTTCAATGAATTTTAATAATTAAACCCACCGGTAAATGTTCCTATCATAGAAGCCCTGTACTAGATTTTTTGCTAGGGCATAATATTTGATAGTAAGTGGTTCTTTTAGTAATGTTTGGTAAATTCTGTTATTCTTTTTCTCTTTGACCTCCTTTCGCGTTCATCACATGATTCTATTAATAATAGTATAATGCTATTAAATGCTAAAAAGTACACGTTCATCACATGATTCTATTAATAATAGTATAATGCTATTAAATGCTAAAAAGTACTAACCTTGGTTAGTCCAAATCCAATAGAAAAACTGAACATACATGTATAACTCATTGGAGAGATTTTTGGTTTAAAATATTCTAGAGTTTATAAGAATTTGCATCTAAATAATTTAAAACATATTTAAACATTTTCTATCTTGACCCGTCTTATTTTGGCTTTACATTTGACTAATTATTAGCAACACTGTAGCTACCTGAATGTTTTAAGATATTGCTAATCAAGTTACAATGTTATAATCTTAGTTATTTTTAAATTTAGGACATAGTGGACTTCCAAAAATAAAAAATAAAAAATTAGGATGCAGTGTAATCTAAGTTATTTTAGACTTAACAATATCCGAAATTTAGTACTAACTTATTTTACATATTAGAAACTTAATTAAAACAAAAGTTTTTTTATGTTTCATTGTTTGATTACAACTTTACTATTTAATTTCCCTTGTCAATGATAAACATCGTAGTGACAATTAAAATTACAAAACAACTACTTACAAAGTTTTTAATACTTGAAACTTAAGTGAAAAAAGAAACATATAAATAAAACTTATTTACGTGAACCTTGGGTCTCAAACTTAATAATATCACAAATGATCGACGAGTTGCCTCTTCTATCACTATTGGCGTATCATTTAAAACTATAAAACTATAAAAAAAAATTGTAAATTTTATCATTGGTTAGAAACTTAGATGAAATAAATTAGGATACCAAAATTAGATTGCCAGGAAAAGTGAACATGCACACACAGATTCTGATCCTTAAATAAAGCTCATTCTTTAATGTGGGCGAATTAGGCCGATGAGAGAAGTGGTCCAATAAGCCCAAAATTGAACTGGAAAGTAATTATCAATAATTGTCATCTGTATACTAGTCTAGAACATTCTATAAATGGGTATTCAAATTTGAAACAATACAAAAATAATAGTAATAACAATTAAAAAAAAGTTCCAAAGCTTAAGCAAAAAGAAAGGAAAAAGAGAGAAATGAGATAACAATTAATTAAGTATTGGTTTCGCTCTCCAACTTCAAATCTTATTATCTAGCAAATTAATCAGGTGTAGCAACTTCAATATGAGGTACAACATTATACATGGGAGGAGGGAATACGAGGGAAAGGAAAGAACCAAAGCTAATGGTTTTTTTGGTGATTCAAAGTTGAATTGGTTATATAATTAACTCTAGTCGCTATTGGCATTCCATTTTTATCCTTTCACGCATGGCACCAAATAAAGTTCATGATTTTGCCCTAGAAATAGGTGACTACAACTAATCATGAAAGGCAAATAGTTTGACAATCCTATATTATGTTAGTAATTCTTACCCACCATTTAGCTAATCAATCTAATTATTTTCGTGTGTTGTTATGTGAATGGCTTTATTTTTCATATCTCTATCAAAGTCATTAAACTCACACTTATGCTAATTTTGGATACATATTATAATATGTCTTATGTTATGACTTACGTGATAATAATTTACTTCCAAATTTTGAAGGTGTATGATTTTTAATTTATTTATTAATTTTAACTACATTTTGTGAAAATTAAAATAGAAGATTATTCTGATTTTATTTTATTTTTGGTTTTTGTAATTGAGCATTGTTTGTAAAATTTTCAAGATTGAGTTCTCTTATGATTATATTGAATTATGTAGTTTTCTTTCAAGGATGAATTATGTAGTATCAAGTATGGGATTAGTCTGAAACAACTCTAACATATTTTAGTTTATATATTTTATATATATATATTTTAGTTTTATATCTAATTTGTATTATAATGTAGGTGATTTTATTGTGGAAATGTGCACATACTTGGTATCAAGTGCCGAGTGTGCACACTTAGTGTGCACACCTCTTGGTACTCGGTGCCATGTGTGCAGCTTATTAAACATAAATTGGAACATGTGTTCATCATTTTAGTGCACCAAAATGTGTAATAAAATATTGAATACCAAAAAAAGAGGGGAAAACTTGTACCGTCTTTTGGAGGTTCCTTAGTGGTTAGGATCTCCTAAAAGAGGTACAAGTTCCCCCCCTTTTTTTTGGCACTTAAAATTTTATCCCTTAAAAATTTTAGATTTCATAATATACATAATAATTTTTAATATTAGATTAAAATCATAGTAAATAAAAATGTGTATTAAATAAAAAATAATTATATGACACCTAAAATGATAAAACACCCCTATAAGACATAAAACATGCTAAATTTTCCAAAATAACCCTAGAGTACACGAGATACCAATAAAAGATGTAAATTTTCCGAAATACCCCTATGACACCCTTAGAAGTCCCGAAATTATGAAAATACTTATAGAAGAGAATAATCGATCTACAATTATTTTGTTGGTTGATGATTTCTTTTCAAATATGTACGCTTATCAACTATCTTTAATATATACATAATTTATTTTATGTACGAAAGAAATTACCTTAAACCCATTCAGAAGTCGATGAGAGATTATGCATCTTGATATCGACTTTTGAATTATCCAGTTTGTATAATTTGGGACTGCACGTTATGTATTGTCGTTTGCTTATAAACATTGTTCTCTGGTCGAGTTCTGGTGGTATCTCCTTATGTTCTCCAAGTGTGTACATATATATAGTACACTTAGGAGAACTGTGACGAGTTACTGCCGGAATTTCGGCGTGAACAGAACAATTTTTGAGTGAATAATGGATCATATAACAAAGTAATCTTGAATAGGATAGAGCCTTACCTTTTAGTAGTGAAGTGATAAAGTGGATTTAGGACATATGCACATAGAAACACTTGCATATTAGCTATATATATACCTATATATCATTGTATGTGCTCTTTACCGATAATTGTTCTTTGCTATATGTGGACAATATAATATAGACAGTGACAAGAGTTGGATGAGCATAAAGAATCGATTGTCAGCTCAGTTTAGAAGTGGTGCTAAGGCTTTTGCTGAGAGATCAAAAGCATTTATCAACGACCAAGGTAAAGTGAGATGTCCGTGTAGAAGATGTTTGAATGGGAAATTCCAAGACCCAGATAAAGTGGAACAACATATAGTTGAGAAGGGCATTGAACAGTCCTATACTATATAGTCATATCACGGAGAATTATTTCCAACAGTAACTGCGGAAAGCGAAGACGGAGGGGATGAGATGCATGATCTCGTAGCTAATATTGCTAGAGTAAGTAGACCAAGTCATGAAGTTGATCCAAACTTAGATGACATCCCGACAGATGGAAATCAAGACTCAGATAAGTTTAGCAAGTTATTTGAGGAGATGGAGAAAGAGTTGTATCCTGGGTGCACAAAGTTCTCATCACTTAACTTTTTAGTTAAGTTGATGCATTTGAAAGTCCTCAACAAGTGGAGCAATAAATTATTTGATATATTACTCAAATTATTGCTTAAAGCATTTCCAGATGGGGCTAATTTACCTGGATTACACTATGAGGCTAAGGAAAAGTTACGTGATATCAGTCTTGGATACGAATTAATTCATGTATGCAAGTACGATTGTGCTATATTTTGGAAGGAGAACTCAGAGTTAAACAGTTGTTCAGTATGTGGTGAAAGCCGTAGGAAGTAGAGAAAAAAGTACCGAAGAAAGTGAACCCCCGATTGAAGTGGTTGTATAGTTCTCGGCATATAGCAAAGGACATGAGATGGCATGATTCAGGAAGGCCAAAAGAAGATGGTGCTTTGAGACACTCTGCAGATGGTCTTGCTTGGAAGGAGTTTGATCGAAAATTTCTTTTATTTGCAGTTGATCCATGAAATGTCTGATTAGGGTTGGCAACAGATGGATTTAACCCATTTGAGAATATGAGTACTACTTATATCATGTGGCCAGTTATATTTGTTCCGTATAACCTACCACCGTGGAAGTGTATGAAAGTGAACTCAATGATATTGTCTCTCCTCATCCCTGGTCCTACTACTCCTAGGAAGGATATGGATATCTTCTTGAGGTCTTTGGTTGATGAGTTAAAGGAATTGTGATTGAATAATGTTGAAACAAAGGATGCAGTAAGTGGTAACACGTTCTGTATGCAGGATGCAGTGATGTGGTCCATCAATGATTATCCAGCATATGCCTTAATGTTAGGTTGGAGTACAAAAGAGTATAAAGCCTGCCCAACTTGTAATGAAGAAACTCCATTTGTGGGGATCCGAAGTAAGGTAATGTATATTGGGCACAGACGCTTTCTTCCGATGGAAGATAAAATGAGGAGGAGTAGACAATATGATGGTCAATATGACTTAAGGCCACCACCTAACAAGTACTCTGGAGATGATATTTTGAGTCAGTTAGAGCACTTACAGATCAAGTTGCCTAGAAAACATAAAGATTATGGCGGAATGAAGAGGAAACGTACTGCAGTCGAGCTAAATTGGTCGAAAAAAAGTATTTTTTTCGAGCTTCATTATTGGCGGCACATGTTACTGAGACATAATTTAGATGTCATGCACATCGAGAAAAATGTGTGTGATAGTGTCTTGGGAACTCTCTTGAGTATCGAGGGGAAATCAAAAGACATAGATAAGGCTAGACTTGATCTTACAGATATGAGTATTCACAAGGAGTTACATTTATACAAAGTGAGAAATAAGTGGAAAAAGCCACATGCTTCTTACACTTTAAGTCGTGGGGAACAAAAGAAGTTCTGTCAATTTATCAAGTCAGTCCAATTTCCTGATGGGTTTGCTTCCAACTTGACAAAAAATATGAGTGAAACAGAAGACAAGATATCTGATTTAAAATCACATGACTATCATGTCTTGTTCTAACGTCTTTTACCTGTCAGGATTAGACCGTATTTGAAAAAAGAAGTCTGGGAGACTATCACTGAGTTGTGTTTTTTGTTCCAAAAGCTTTATGCACGCACATTGAATGTGGCCGATCTAGAAAAGCTACAAAAGGATGTTGTAACCATATTAGCTAAGTTGGAAAGAATATTTCCACCTACCTTCTTTGATATAATGATTCACTTGATTCTCCATTTACCAGAAGAGGCAATACAGGGTAGACCCGTTCATTTTCAATGGACATACTCAATTAAGCGGGCCATGGGAGTTTGTAAACAGTATGTTCGAAATCAGGCACATCCAGAAGGGTCTATTACTGAAGCGTATGTCGTTACAGAGGTGCTTACATTTTGCTCTATGTATTTGCGGGGTGTCAAAACTCGATTCAATCGACCCGAACGTAATGAAATTGCTGTTGATGCTCGACCAAACCACATATTATCAGTCTTTAAGTCTGTTGGTCACCCACTGGACAAAAAAGATATTATTATTCTTAATCCTTCTGATCGGCTTAAATCTGAGTGGTACGTAATGAACAACTGCCCATAAGTACAAAAATATCTTAAATCCTTCTATGCTTTTTGTTCAATGTTATTAGAACTTCCCTAATGTATGACACTACATACATGTAGTGAGCATATAAGGGAGTTAGAGGCTAAAGGTGGTGCAAACCTAGAACGACAACAAGAAGTTGAGTTTCCTGTATGATTTAAATCCCAAGTAAGCTTCTCTTGTATAATTTCCTAAATTTCGCTAATCTTTGCACCAAATTATGTGTTATCTAATGATTTTTTTATATTAGATAAATTAATTACGAACATCAAGTTCAGATGAGTTCAACAATGAATTGTATGCATTGGCTAGTAGATCCAACTTCTCAAGTTCCTCCTACCCTGGTTATGTGGTGAATAGGGTAAAGTTTCTAGTTGATAAGCGTGACAGTAAATGCAACACCCAGAATTGTGGTGTCCGTGCTCTTGGATCTGATGGGAACTACTTCTATGGTATACTGGAACAAGTTATAAATTTATCATATATTAAAGGGTGCAACGTGGTATTGTTTAGATGCAGGTGGTTCGAAACTGATCCAAGAAAAAAACGGATTCAGCTAGACGAACAATTCACAGGTATATACACAGGTGCTTACTGGTACAAAGATGACCCATTTATACTTGCATTACAAGCAGAGCTAATTTATTACACCATTGATGATAAGAATGGGCCATTGCGGAAACTTGTTAACAAGTATACGCCTTAAAACATATAGGACTTTCCAGATGCAGTAGATGTTTCTGATATTGCATCAATAAGCATCGATGTTCTTATTTTGCAAGAAGCAAATTCTTTGTCACTCCAATTGTAGGTTGAACTTCCGGAAGTGGAAAATGTTCGATTTCATCGGGAAGATGTCAAACCAGATGAAGTTGACAATATTGATAACCTTATCTGTCAAGCTCGTGTTGTGACCCCTAATGACTTCTTAGTTGATGATGATGAGTTCGAAGACGATACTTTAGAGGAATATAATGATGAAGAAGTTGAACTTGATGATAATAGTGATACAAGTTCTGAAGAAGAGAATGAAATATCTAATAATGTAACATAATTTTATATTCTAGTGCGTGTAGAGTTTTGAAAATTTTGTGTTTATTATTTTTTATATTTCTATGTAACATTTCTAAACTATGATAATGTTTTTTTTGTAGGATGTCTAGCCACGGGAGCACTCCCCTAGTAACTAGTGCTGCTTCTGGTTCCAGCTTTGGAGATGATAGATATGATCCTAAAAGAAAGAGTGTTAAGGAAGAGATGAGAGGTTGTTCGGTCGAAAAGAAACTTAGGATGCTTAAGACTGACCGATTGAAGGTCGAATTTTGTGAGAAGACAGGGAAGCCTATCTTGGATTATAGCAAGATGTTCTTGAACATTCTTGCCAAGATGGTTAGAGACACCATCCCAACTTCCGCTCCAACGTGGAAAGATGTGAAGAAAGAAGACATTGAGCTCATCTTGAACTGGATGGAGGTGAGTGAGTTTCCTAAAAGATTATTTTAAACTATTTTAATAAATGCCTTTATTAATAATTGCCCATTTTAATTTCACAGGTGACGTTTGATTATCCTCGGTCCGATGCACTCTTCATGGACTTTATTGAGCAGTCCATGATGGCATATTTACGGGATTGGCACAACATAATGCGGAATCATTTTACGAAAATGGGGGTAAGAGGGATATAGCTTTTATTAAGGCCAATCCGTACAAGAACGTTCCCTTCGATCAATGAAATATTTTGTGCGATCGTTTCGGTCCTCAAGAGTTTGAGGTAATTAACATGCTTTTACAAAAAAAAAAATTAATTATTAAGAATAAATGATAATCAATGGTGAAATTAACAACTTATATATTTTTGTAGAAAGTCTCGACACAGAACTCAGAAAATCAGTCTAATCAATTGTATCCGCATGCACATGGGTCGTCTAGTATGATTAGCCAGATGAAGGCAAAGGTTAGAAAGTCAAACATTTTCTCTAATCAGTACAAAATATTCTATAACCAAATAATCTACCTTTTTTTTCCTACTTTTCATAGGGCAACCCAGAGATCGGAGAGGTTATGAGCCCTATTGACTACTTCGAGAGCCGTCATCTCAAGCCGTCTAGTTAGCGGAATGAATACACTCAGGAGAAACATGTAAGAGTTCATTCTGTTTGTTTAAAATATTTAATTTGCGTATATAAATTATAATTACTTTAATTTTTATTTTATTTTATAGGCGGAGATGGTTACGTCCAGGGCAGAGGCACTCACTCAAACTCAGTCTCGTGCTCAATCTGAGCTTGGGGATGGTGCCTCGTCTGCTGAGTGTGTGGTAGGGCTAGAACAGGTCGATAAATTTCAGATCGTGTCCAAGGCTTTAGGGACTAGATCTATGTGGCAGAAAGGGTTGGGAGCACTCCCTTGGCTGAAAAGTATAGGAGGACAGAGGCCTGCCAGCACGGGACAAGGCCAAGCAATTGCCGCGAGAGGATCTGGTCTCCAGTCAAACTGCCCTGGCTGGAGGCGCATGAATCGCTGGAGATATTCTGACTGATCTAGCTAACGTGCCCTCGGAGCTGGAGGCTAATAATCTGGGTTGCTCAACTGGCAAATGTCTGCTGCATTGCCTCGATCAGATTAGAGAAATCTAGACATTAAGAAGGTTTGGCACCCAGCTGGTGCCTCGGAACTCTTCTAGGAGGCATCCTTACAAGTCTGAAACAATATGCCAAGTTGTTAGTGAGATAATGATGCATGCTTGTCATAAAATAACTTCAGTCTAATGAAATGGCGATACGTCCGAGCTATTAAACTCAAAGCTCTGATACCACAATTTCTGTCACGACCCAAAATCTGGGCCAGTGGTAAAAGGGGAATTTCACAAAAATGGGAAATTCCTTGATTTATTTGAAAAGTGTCTAAAAAGTTTTAGTTTTATAAACAGTCCATTTTGATAAAGTATTTGGAATTTCATCCCGTGAACCTCTCTCACAGTTCGTATATACCATTAAACATAGACCGAATAATGATTGAAAAACAGAAAAAATCAAATATAAGTTCAAGCATCATCATCATCTACAACAACTAGTTAAATCCCAGAATGGTATACATAAGTTTACAGACAAAATAGAAAATAGTAATCTTGGTTCAATGCTAATACAAAACCCCAAACAGTCTAAATACCACAACAGTAGACTTCTAGCATTACCAAGAAATGAACTACAGCCAAGATGACCTCTTACTCCTCCTGATTATCAAGATCGCACTGAACACCACCTGAGGAAGGGAAGAAGGGGGGGTGAGCATACAATGCCCAGTAGGAAAATAGTTACCTCGAAGAAAAACAGTTCAGTGATGGAAAACTCTTGCATGTTTAGTTCAAATCCAAAACATACACACACATATATATAATCCCAACCGGGAGCCCATATATATAAAACAGTGTAATCAAAACCATCAATCCATATGCACATAACAAAAATCAACCCATACCCATGAGCTCTCATCCTCTCATCTGTGGAAACCCAGGATGATGGCACTAAGTATGCCTAACAGCCTGCCTGACACCTAAGCCCATACCCGGAGGGGACACCCGTGTGTCGCCTACCAAACTTGGAAGGGCAACCGAATTGCCTATGCCTGCCAAATGGGAAGGTAATCAGAAGAACAAACCCCGCGCGAGTTTACGGACTTTTACCGACGGTGGGGCACGCAGCACCATACTGTAAAACCCACGATGCTAACACGGTGCTCATGTATGATCCTATGATACGTGCAATCTAGAACTGAAGTGTAAAAACTATTGTACTCTGGTTTTTCAGTAAAACATGCATAATAGGGTTTTATAGAAAAACGGGCAGCATAAAGGCCCTATTTTTGATATATCCAAACTAACCTACACACAGCAAATTCTCAGAGTAGTACAGTATATATCGTATAACCAGATTCTAACACATATAATTTAAATCATTAAAAACACACTTGTTCTTATATGCTGCAGAAAATAAGTTTTAACTCAAAACAGTATAAAACGAAGGTAACTAAACCCCTACCTCACCGAAATAGCTATACCACCCTATTGAGTCCTCAAGGTGTCGTTGGCGATCGTCCGGAGGGTCGAGAACTAATTCCAAACCATCGATCGTCTTCTTGCGAAAAGTCAACTTCTCACCGGAGCTTCAATTTCGCAAACGGACCTCTTTGCTGAATTCCTAGCACCTAAAATAGCTAGGTTAGACATATAATTTGTCCAATTCTGGTCTGAGCCCACACCGCACCAGTGGCACGTAAAACAAGACAAAAATCCCGACTGTCCGATCTCGATTTTTGTGCCGATCACCAAACAACACAATATATATATATCAAACTTCTCCATTTTCCAATTATATTCCAAAAATAGACTCAAAAACACAATCCAACGGCCGGATCAAAAACTACAACCATAAACTCGAAATGCCCAAAAATGGCAACTTTCAATCCGGACAAAATGGGATTAAGATATATATATATATATATACATTGATGATCCTTAAGACGAGACGAATCCAACGGGACTGGTTGGGGGTCGAACCGTGGCCGAAATCGTCACCGGTGACGAAAAGTCCGAAACGGCCTCCTCGGAGATTTCCGGCAATGCAGGCGGCGGCGGCGACCAGGGACAGGCGGCGGAGCTTCGGCGCGGTACGGGGGACCTTCGCCGATCGGTGGCGCGGGCGGACAGTGGCCAGCGGCTTCTGGCGGTGGTGCGGCTAAGAGACGCAGAGAGAGGAGAGAGAAATTCAGGGGAGAAGAGAGAGAAGAGAGAGAGAGAGAAGTGAGTGAACAGGCCACGTGGCCTGTTTTGAATGGGCTGTGCAATTTTTCAAAAATTGCACATAAGTCTCCAAAATTTCAAATCTCTATCAATCTAGTCCTCCAAAATTTGTAATTTAGTCCATCTGCACAAAATTTTTATAAATTAATCCCCACAATATTATATCCAGAAAATTGATAAAATGTCCAAATTACCCTCGAAAATTCTGGGTTTTTACAATAACAATGACGAGATCATTATCGACAAGAACAGTACTAGTAGTACTACTATTGGTAATTGGTACTTAATTCTCAAGAAAACCCTAAAAAGAATCTTAGGAATAATATGTTTGATTAACATGGCTCCAATATGGCTTCTAGGGAAAATCCGCGACTCCAAAACTATGATGTTCTTACTTATGTTACCAAACAAAATTGTGGTCCATCTTTCCTGTCTCAAGGCCAAAACTAGTACTACCACTTCAGCTGTGAGTGACTTCATTACGTCAGCAGAGAATGTAGCGGAGGAGATAGAAAACATTTTCTTAGCCGCCAAACACGAGAGCCCATTAGTGGAAGAGATCTCGATTCCCACAGTCTCGGAACTTTCCGAAACGGGTGTCAAGTTTGTCCCTTATACAAACGGATGCCTTGGCAAGATCAGCTTCGACAAGAGCTCGGGGCAGTTTAGACTCCCGGTCGTTCGATTGGATGACAACTCCGACGTCGTACTGAGGAACTTGGTGGCTTACGAAGCCTCGGTCGCACCTGAGGTCGTGGCGTTCACGCGCTACACGGATTTGATGAACGGGATCATCGACACGGAGGAGGACGTGCGGATTCTGAGGGAGGCTGGGGTGGTGGTGAACCGGCTGAAGAGCGACGGAGAGGCGGCGGCGCTTTGGAACGGAATGACGAAGTCGGTGAAGATCACGCGCGTACCGGTTCTGGACAAGACGATTGAGGAGGTGAACGGTTATTACTTGGGGAGCTGGAGAGTGAGGATTAAGGTCGCTATGAAAAGCTACGTGTTTTGTTCATGGCCGATCCTCGTCTTTTTGGCTGCTAACGTGCTTCTCCTGCGGTCCGCTTTGGAGGCTGGTTGTTCTATGTATAACTGTTCGAAATGGTTTCGTAGTAAAAACTAGATATCTATATAGACTACTTTAAATAAATATTGCATTTTATGATTTTTCTAAATTGCAATTTTCTTTAAACAAAATAAAAACAAATGAATGAAAATGGTGCACCATATTGTATATATTAAGTCATTACTGGATAGGTAAATTCATAGTACGAGGGCATAAGATATTATGTTTTCTAGTAATTTTGTTTTGTATAACTTAATATATATAACCTTTTGAAATAATAGAGTAAATGGTTATATACCAAGGAATGAGTGTATTTGTATTGAGTTATTGTCCCTCTCCGCATCCTCTCCTTATTTCTCATCATTTTATTTCTCCCCATTTTTCTCTTTTGGATCGTTCTCTTTCTCATCGTTCTCTCTTAATTTTCTCGCATTTAAATTTTCTTATTATTATTTAAGTATGACTTATAATATGCTGTAACAAACATGATTATGCATGATTTTCTGTATGCTTGGTGTACATTTTTTAATAATAAGAAACTTTTCAGCGGTTTAAAACAGAAGAATCAAAAAATTTTACGGTAATTCTGAACATAAAACTATGTTCTTTGAATGGCTCTTCAATTCAACTTCCATCAGAATCAATTTACACGCGAAAGCTTGCAAAAGAGACCATTTTTAAGCTTTACCGCATTTTTTGTTTTATTTTACTTTTCTTTTCTCAATACAATTACATATAACACCTTTGTCAAAGAGAAAATTTGATTTTATATCGTAAAATTTCAAAAATTTGTCATTGATTTTATATCGTAAAATTTCAAAAAGAAAACTGAAAAGAAGAAATTTGATTTTTTGTAGTAACTTTTTATACAGATTTTGAAGTTGTTATAAAAATCTCAGATTTTAATTAGAAAAATATTACTTTTAAAAATATTTAAAATAATACAACTTTATATTGATTGATTAGATAGTTGAACTAACCAATCAAGTTACTTGAGTTAACTTGACCAGTTATCTCAAGTATCTAGACTGCTTGCCTTAATTAACACAACTGGTTATCTCGAGTACTATTGAAAAATTTCAATTTCAAAGAAAAAAAAAGAATTTTTCTAAATATTTCTCTAAAATATTATTTTTCTAAAAAAAATTTAAAAAGTGATATTTTTTTAAAGAAATCAAGGATTTTTTAAAAAGATTTAGCTGGGATTTTTTAATTTTAGTACTTTGGGCCTAAAATTTTTTTAAGGAGCCCAATGGAAAATCCCCGAGGGGAATTATGCCTTCTACGATATTTTAGAAAAAAAAAATTGAAAATACAGTGACGAGGTTTTTTAGGTCTATTACATTTTTTATTAGAAAAATATCATTTTCTAAAACTATTTAGAAACATATCATTTTTTAAAATAATAACTAACCAGTTTTTGGAAACTGATAACTAAAGGTATTTATAATTGGTAACTGATGATGATCTGTAACTACTTTTCACAAATTAATAACTAGTGATTATTTTAAAAATGATATCTTTCTAAAAAAATTTAAAAATGTGATATTTTTCTAATAAAAATCGTACAAAAAAACTAACTTCCGTATTTTTGTAATTCTTTTTAGTTTTTATTGATAAAAGTGTTAGAAACCAAAAACCCAATTTTAAACATTTTTGAAAAATGACATATTTATTTCTAAAATTGCCATTTTTAAAAAATAATTTAGAAAAAAATACTACTTTTTACAAATTGATGATGCACTTGAGGTAACTGGTCGTATTACTTAAAGTAACTAGACTCATTACCTAACCTCAAATAACTTGATTAATTGCTGCAAATAACCAATCAATAACCCGATTGGTTTCCTAGATTACATTTAAAATTTTCCAATTTTGAAGAAAATATGGTTTTTTCAAAATATTTTAGAAAAGTGTTATTTTAAAATATTTTGAAAATAATATATTTCTAAATAAATTTGGAATTTTTCAAAAAGTTTAGCCCATTTAGGATTTTTCAAATTTTCAGGCTTGGGGCTTGGTTTCTGTAAGGAGTCCCTTGTGAAATACGTACTTAAATTGTTTGCTAGTTGCTGTAGCGATATAATAATAGTTTTTGGAGAAATATTTGCTCTCGTAACAATTAATTTAAGATTTCTAAAAAAATAGTAGTATTTTTATTGTCTAAATAATTTTGATCGTATTTCTACGACAATTAATGAGAAGGAAATAAATTAGCTAACAAAAAAGTGATTTCACGAATAAAAATATCTAAAATATTTATGATAAATAAAAAACTGTTAAAACACAAAACTTTACTATAGTTAGTAGAGAGTGGGAGAGCAAGAAAGGTAGAGAGCCTACGAAGGAGGGAGAGGAGAGTGACACTCCTCTCTTAAATTATTTGATAAGTTAGATTAAGAATACGAAGAATATAGAGTATTTATTTATAAAAATAACACATTATTCATTTTATTATTTTTCAATAATTATTTCAAAAAGTATACTTGTCATTTTATATGAAAAGACAAAAAAAAGAGTTGAATCATTCACGTACTATAAGGATGGAAGGATTCACAGTGGTGGGATCATCCCTCTCGCTCTCCTCTCATTCTAATAAAACACAACGATATAGAATCCATCTACCTTTCCCTCTCACCCTTCTTCATCTATCCATCTTTCATTCATGCCAAACATAGAAAGTGACCCCGTTGGGGCATCTTTCATATATAGTAATTTCAAAAAAAAAAAAAAAGATTTTGTAGTAGTTTTCTTTAGAAAAAAACTGCTATAAATCTAACATAATCCTCCAAAATCTAGTAATTAGGTACTCTGGGGTTTATTACAAAATGACTGAATATTATGCCATTTTAAGTAAAAATTCATTTTGAAATGCTATAATAAAATAAATGATAAAATGACAATGTTTGGGAAAGTATTTACTCTCGTGACAATTAATTTAAGCTTTTTAGAAAAACAAATAGTATTTTTTTCGCATAAATAATTTTTTCACATTTCTACCACAATTAATGAGAAGGAAACATACTAGTTAGCAAAAAGTGATTTCATGAATAAAAATGTCTAAAAAATTTATGATAAACAAAAAATTGTTAAAATACAAAATCCCACTATAGTTAATGGAAGGCAGAAGAGTAGGAAGGATAGAGAGCCTAAGAAGGAGGGAGAAGAGAGTGACACTCATTTATATTATTTGGTAAGTTGGATCAAGAGTAAGAAGAACGTGGAGTATTTATTTATAAGAATAACACATTATTCATTTTATTATTTTTCAATAATTATTTTAAAGTGTATACTTGTCATTTTATATGAAAAGATAAAAAAAATAGTTGAATCATTTAGTACTATAAGGATGGAATGATTCACAATGTTGAGTTCATCCCTTCGCTCTCCTCTCATTCTAACAAAACACGAAGATAGAGAATCCATCTGCCTTTCCCTCTCACCATGCTTCATCAATCCATCTCTCATTCCTACTGAACATAGAAAGTGACCCTATTGGGGCTTATTTCATAGATAGTAATTCCAAAAAAAAAAAAAAAGATTTGTAGCAATTTTTTTAGAAAAAAAAACTACTATGACTATAACATAAGAATCATCCAAAATTTGCTACTCAACCTATTTACCTATGTAATTTGGAGTTTATTGCAAAATGATTAAATATTAGATCATTTTAAGTGAAAATTCGTTTTTGAAATGTTATACCAAAATAAACGGTATATTTATATATTTATAAAAGTGTAAAATATAATATACTCAGTTTATATAAATTAAAATTAGTATATAAGTTGATATACCCAATGTAAAAGTACATATACTGTTATTTAGCTATAAAAAGAGAAGAACAAACATTTATTAAAACGAAGTGTGGAAAAAGGACACAAACTCTCTAATTTAGCCTATTTTGTTTTTTTTTTTCTTTCCAATTTAGGTTTGTCATGACTCTACAAATTATAATCCATCACTTCTAATATACTTTGCATTATACTATGTTAAGCTCAAATAATATGAAACTTTTATAAAATGAAAATTTTTGAATAATATATTTTTCAAAAAATGATATATAATAATGGTTCATGACTATATTGTTCATGAAATACAATATTCATTGAATGTTTGAGATTTATTTATTTAACGTAATCTCGTTCCAAAATTCTTTTATCAAAAAATAATTTTCAGATAAGCAATTAGAGGTTGGCTGGTGGTGGCGGATTCCCATACAGAATCCGTGAATATTATTAACTTTATATTTTCAAAATATTTAGCCTTTGGATTTAATCAATTGATATTCAAGTTTTGCTTTTAGAAGCTTCTCAATAATACGAAGTATTTAAAGAAAAATTTATAATCAAATTTTCTGGTTTTAGTTTCTAATTATGAAGATAAAAGCTTAATATTTTCTAACCCCAATATATTTATTTTTCATATACGAGGTTGAAAGCTTAACATTTTCTAACTTATATATAAATCTACAAACAAACCCTTATATAGTTTACACATTCTCAGAAATACAAAAAGAAATTTCTCCAAAATATTAAAATACTGAAATGCTACAGGTGATTAGTAACGAAGAAGTATTATATTAAGACTCAAATCTCTTTTCTTCTCCATTTTTTACCGATGTAGGATTTCAGTTTTCACATTCTATGTAATTATCCAAATTTCCAATATTTATCCATTAATAAAAAGATTCAAATTGGTTGGCCCAAGGAAGATGGGCTTCTCCTTGTTTTCTCGATCATGCCAAATACAAACATAGAAGGAATCCATCCACCTCTACTTCCCACCCCATCTCCATCCATCAATCCCTCTCTCCTACTAAATATATAAAATTGACTCCGTCCTAACCTAATTTTCCCAATGCAGGTTGATATCTTTATGCTATTTGGACCTTTCTTATTGGGTCAGATGCAGACTATTGTGCTTCTATGGTCGATACGAGTTAGTTCAAAGAAAGAGAAAATTAGTGGTAACACTGCCTTTTTAAAAAGAATTCCAAATATACAGTACAGTGGTATTTTGATTCTTTCATACGATCGTTTGTAGAAAAATACCACTTTTTGCAATTTAATGGGATTTTCAATTACAAACTCAAAAGACGATGGCAATTTATGAGACTGAATCAAAGCGAGACCTCAAAGACGAGCAATTACGAAGAGTGTGAAAGCACTGCCATTTAAAGATTGCAAGTCGAGGGGATTTTTCGTCGGCGAGCAAGCTAATGAGGACTCGGATATAGAGTCGCATAAGTTAGCTCTCTCTTTCTCCCTCTCTGAGTCTCAGATCTCCATTGAAATCACCTCTCTCGGTGAAGCTTCGTATATGACATTATTTATTATTGAAGGTCTTTCCTTTTCTCTCTTGGTTAATCTTCATCTACCTCCCTTGAATTGGAGATCAAATTACTTATCTTATTATACCATTAGGAATATCCTAACTTTTTAATCACAAGTAACGTTTCCAATGATATAAACCCTGTCAACTTGTGATGAAACTCGAAACAAGAATGATGCCTAGGACTATTCTACTTTTAGATTCAAATAGAAAACTTCGACCTAATACTTATAAAGAGATATGAATCTTGGTATAAAGAAATATACCACAATCAAGGATGGAAAACTCGATTGATAAATCAAAGGATGAATGCCAAAGAAAAATTTGATAAGTTAGAATAAGTTCTCAAATAACCAAAAAGAATTTCTTCTCACAAAGTTATGAATTGTAATCTAATCTTATTCAATGAATAGTGTATACAACATATAGACCAAGGGCCACGAAAATTTTCAATCTTAAAATGCTAAAAACACTTAAGGTAACTTACCCAAACCAGAAAAAGAAAATTGGAAAATAACCATCTAATAACTAATCAAAATTCGAACTCAATTAAAAGGGATTCAATCTTATTTTAATCCCTTAATTTTCAGCCTATTACACGTTAATAAAGAAAAGGAAATAAGCAAACAAATCGTTTTGAAAAACTACTAATTTGTACCTAAAATAACCAAAATAGGAAAGTACGCTATGACTTAGCATTCAAGTCTTTATAAATTAGATTTCCCTTCCATATGCACTTATGAATTTTCTTAAACTTGAATCGAGCTTGTTATGAGCTTGGAAATTCGTTCATCTCTATCAGTAAGCCTCTATGTGCATGCTTGAGCCCAAATCCTTAAAATCAACCCACTTAATATATTTTAGAATCTTTGCACGTGCTCTTGTAACTAGATCAATGGGAACTTGGATAGGATCTGCATTTCATGTTCTCGTACTTGCCATATCCTCATCATCCAATATCTATTTTCTTTAATTTTTTTTTCCTTTTTATGCTTAAATTTCTCTCCACTATGTACTATGATTTGAGATTCTAGTGTTACTAGATTGTGAGACTTTTTCATGTTTTGGGTTTGTTTGAATTCTTAGAAAATATATGAATTCATATCTGAAGTAAGTATGCAATAGAATAGTCAATTAAATTTAGGTTTTAAAGAGGGAATTTTTTTTCTTTCAGTTTAAATTGAGTACAATTACGAATGACTTTGTGGGTTTATAGACTATAGCAAAGATTTGTTTTATTGGGTAATGATATAAAGAGTGCTTATAAGGAAAAATTAACTTTAGAGTCCGAATTTTCAGAGTAAGCTTTTTTTTATCTTTTGGATAATTATAATTGGTACTTTTTCTCTTTCTTATTTTGTAATTATGTAACTTGTTCCGTTGGATAAATTTAAAATGTTGAGTTTTTTGCTTTGTTTAATGTTTTAACTATTTATACTTGATTTGTTTGGAAATTCAAGCATTTTAGTGAAGCCCCTTTTTATGTGCATGACATATTTCAGTGTTATATGATAGAGCTTAGAGTCAGGTGGTATAAGTAAGTCTTATTGATTAGACACAAAATTGGTATAATTATTTATGGTTCTTAAAGTATGCAGTTGCATTTTTAATCAAATATTATTCTTGTGCTTTTGATTTGATATATGTTTCAGAAAATGTATATTTATTGATCACGATTGGATGCAAGTTTCTGTTTTCACTTTTCTTTGGTTGATTGATAGGAACCTTTGATGTGTCTATTTTTTCGTATTCGATGTTATTATGTCTTCAAAGTTTCACTCCTTATTTTGGTTTCTCTCTCTTACTAACATAAGTTATCCAATATCGTGGTTTCAATGTTTCTTTGGACACTATGCATATAGATAACTAATTAGATTCTAATAACTAGATTTATTAACTAGATTGATTATTTGTCTTATAACCTGTGTAACCGCTTACCAGTTTGGTAACTATGAACCAAATCGGTTATTATTACTAATAATTGAATCTCGTGTTTTCAAAATTATGATTAGGTAGATGGATGATGATGATTGACAAGCATAATTTTTTTAATTATACAAATGAATTCTAATATTATAAATTAAAGCTGGTAACTTATCACCAATTTAAGTGACCACTAGTTTAGAAACCAATAACCTAAATAGTTACTATAGTTTTCCAAGTATTTATTATATATTGAGATAACTAAAAAAAATTATTATGGTCACTAGTAATCGGTAAAAAGTTACCAGTTTAAGTGACTATTAGTCTAGAAATTAGTAGCTAAATTAGTTACTAATAATTAGTATTGGTAACTAGTAACTTATCACTAGTTTAAGTGGCTACTAGTTTGAAAACCAATAACTTAAATGGTTACCACAGTATACAAATCCTTATTATTTATTGAGAGAACTAAAAAATATTTCTTTTGGATACTAGATAATTGGTAAAAAGTCACCAATCTAAGTGGCTACTAGTCTAAAAACTTGACTACTAGTCTAGAAACTTGTGGTTTGATTGGTTACTAGAAACTAATACTGATAACTGATAATTTGTTACAAGTTAAAGTGGTTGCCGATCTAGAAACTAATAACTTAAATGGTTACCATAGTTTACCAAGAGTTAGTGCTTTATTTTTTTTTTAAAGAAAAAAAAAAAATTGGAAAAGAAAAAAAGGGGAAAAACTAAAAGAATAATTTTTTTTTTTTTAAAAAAAAGAGGATCGAAAAAGGAGAGGAATGGAAATGGTTCCATAAAAAAATAGAAAAAATAAAAATAAAAATAAAAAAATAAAAAAGAGAGGAACTAGTAACTAGTACGAAATTGATAACTAATTTTAGAAAAATGATAATTCAGTAAAAAAAAAAAAAGTAAATGGAGAAAGTATTAAAAAAGAGGAAAAGAAAAAATAACAAAGGAAAAATTAATTACAAAGATGAAAATGAAAAAAAATATATAACAAGTGAGAAGAGGTTCCATTAGAAATAAAATATAAAAGAAAAAAACGAAAAAAAAAATAAGAAAAAAAAGAAAATGAATTTGGGAACATGTTGAGTTTCGAACCATAAGTTGTTAGGAAGAAAAATGAGGTACGTTGGCATTGGGTTTTAGTCACAGATGGCTTTTATTATAGTTTTGCTGCTTCTTGTGAATTTTGAAAAATTTTGGTTTTATTACAACTTTGCGACCACATTTTGACGGAATATTTTGAAAAAGGCCACCCATGCATCGTATGAAATTGTTTTATTTTTCAGTACCATATTTTTCTAATTGTTTCAATTTTTAAAGGGAAGACTCAAAAAAACTCTTAAAGAAATTAATTAGCCCAAATGGATCGCTCATGAAGCCTGAAAGGCAAGTTATAAGAAATGGTTTTTTTTTTCTAAGATCAATTTAAAAAATGACTGTTTTTTTTACACCTATTTAATAAATGACCATTTTATAATTTTATTTTGATAAACAACCATTTTTTAGTTAATCTATTTTTTTTATATAAAGTAAATCAATTTTTTAAAAAATAAGTCAATTTTCAAAAATAAATTAATATATTAAATAAAGTAAATCAATTTTTTTAAAAAAATAAATCAATATATTTTAACGTACTAAGTAAGAAAAACGCCTATTTTAAATGATTTCAAATTCAACTAGTTTTTAACAATATTTTAAAAATGGCTATTTTACAAAGTGTGATCCAAAATTCGGCCTGCTAAACTAACCAAAAGCTTTAGAGTAAGTCCCTATCTCCGGATCAGATTCACTCCAGCACTCTTACCTGGTTTCTCTGACTACTCTCTGCTTTTATCTCTTACTTTCTCAAAGCACCCACAGGCCACAGCTTTGATGTATATCTAGACGACTAGACCAGCTTGGAAAACGACGTCATACCAGATCTCTGCTGAGAATTTATTAAGGCCCTTGCATTCTTGCTTTTACTTAGGAATTTTATCTATTCCATCGTTAATTTTTAACGAATAATATTAAGGTACCAACTTTACACTCGCATCGTTAATTTTTAACGAATAATATTAAGGTACCACTTTACACTCGCAATTTTTTTTTCTCACTAATAATGTGATAATTGGCTTGTTATTTGTTATTAGCACAAGATATTGTATAATATATTATATGTTACATTTTTTTTTTTCGGTGGCTATTAATTAATCAAGTTCATTACAATTGTTTCTCAATAAATAATATAAGGATAAGCAAATTGAAAGGCGGGAACTAACAAAGGATCAATGAAAGTGCTTGACATTTTCAAGTTTATTGGGGAGAGAGCCGTTAAAAGGCAACACGTTTTTTGGGACCCAGCTACTTGTTTCCTTGATTTTTTTTTTTTTAAATGCTTCAACTTTTTTTTTTTCCTTTTGATTTATAACACTTCCACATTGGACATCTTCCAATGATTTCTACCCTTGTGACAAAATCACCTTTCGGCGTTTTTTTTTTTTCAAAGAATATTATGTCCAAGGAAGTAATTTTAGAGCTCCATATATAGATGGAGGTCTCCCTTACTGAGTTCACTTGAGGAACTATTCCGAGCTGTTCGGTTAATAGATCATTGATGTCCTTTGCTTGTCACGTAATTTATTGCTAGTACCGCATGAACATGCGAGTTTTTGAAATATATATTTTTTTAATTGAAAAAAACAAAATTTTCTTTCCTTTTTTTCCCCCTGAAAAGCAATTTTATATTATGAGATAAAGCAGTAACTTTACCTTGATTGATAACTACATTCCTAAGAAATATTGAGCTCTAAACTGCAAAGTTCCAATCCCCAATTTAAGGAAAAATAAATAAATAAAAGGATTGTCAATAGTACTATAATTATTTGTCAACAAAAATCCATAGGGGTATTTTGGTTCCGACATAGGACCAGCACTAAAGTCTAAAGTTGAGAAAAATGAGCATGGGAATTGGAGTCCAGCGCTCTCTCCTTCCCTCCCTATTCCCACTTCCCCCGAACCGTTACCAGTTACCACTACTCCTATAGTACTACTACTAGTCACTCTCTCCTCCTTTCTCTCTCTTTCTTTCTCACTCTCACCCTCACTCAAGAGCTCACTCTGAGACTAAGTAATTAACGCTGTGACAATGTCAAGTTACGGGTCTACAGTACTGCCCTTCTTACTTGTACTACTTACCTTTCTCACAACATTGCCCTTCTCCCATGGAGACTCTCATCACTTCCAACCCGGTCCACAAACCTCTCCCAGACCCTCTCCAGGTCTCATTATTTTCTGTTTGTTTCTCTGGAAAAGTGCTTTGATATTTTCTTGCTGATGATTTTTGTTTCTACTTTGTTTAGGGTGGGAATCCGAGAAGTTTTGGGGGACCACAAGTTCCTATGTGGAGGGACCCATTACGCAACCTGTTGAGGAGTACTCGTCGGTTGTCTTAGCTGCTGAGAGAACACGCAGGAAAGACCCTCTTGATGGGTTCAAGAGGTACACAGGAGGATGGAATATCAGTGAGCACCATTACTGGGCTGTAAGTACATTAAACCAAATGGGATGTCGTTTTTTGTTCAAGCCGGATCTTTTATTGTCCTTTTTTTATTACAGCTCGACAAAGGACTAAGTAGCTTTACACTTGTTATAGCCTAAGTTTCGTCTATGACTATGATGGTGAGGACTGAGGAGGTTTAAATTAATTTACCAACTCCTATTGATGACTGATGTAAATAAAAGTACTTGCTAGTGAGGTTTGGGAAAAATGGGATGCTACTAATGAAAATATGTTTTTGATGTAAAATGATGGTGAATTAAGGTTTGTAAACTCTAATCAACTTACTTTTCTGAATGTTCTTTTTACTTAAAACTAGTTACGGTACTTCTTGGAAATATTTCCAACGAAATTATTCTTGATAGTCGATAAATAGTATGATACAAAGGCCCTTAAATAAAAAGGAGGTCAAGGAAATACACTGGACAAAGATGTGATAAGGTACATTCCACACTAACAGAGTTACCCTGTCATAAATAGTTAACAATAGTATGTATTTTTCATCTGTGCCTCATTTAGTCATGGTAAACCTGTACTTTGACCTTTAACTGATTCCCCTGTTTGTTTTAATCATTAATGTAACTTTATCCGAAGTGATTATCTCATCTGTATTTTAGTTATTTGCGCTTATAGTAAAATTTCAATTATGTTCAAACTTACTGTCTGCTTCCCTTTCTCATGTATTTTTGTTCTTGTGGTTGCTTATCCAGTCTGTAGGTTTCACTGCAGTCCCATTGTTTGCTATTGCTGCCATCTGGTTTTTGGGCTTTGGATTATGCTTATCTCTCATCTTTCTCTGTTACTTCTGTTGTAAGCAAAGACAGCCTCACGGCTATTCGAGTGCAGCTTATGCTCTGTCTCTTATTTTCCTTGCTATCTTTACTATCGTAGCAATGTACGTCTCTCCCTCTCTTTTGTCTCTCTCATCTTAGTTTTTGAGTTAAGCCGTTCTCTGGTTGATTGTTGATATATTCATGCTGTTGTTTCAGCATTGGATGTGTTGTACTATACACTGGCCAGGAGAAGTTTCACCATAGTACAACAAGAACATTGGAGTATGTCGTAAGTCAGGCGGACTTTACGGTTGGGAAATTAAGGAACGTGTCGGATTATTTTGCTGCAGCTAAACAGCTTGGAGTGGATCAAGTTTTTCTACCTTCTAATGTTCAAACTGATATTGACCAGATCAAAACAAAGATCAATTCTTCTGCGAGCAACCTTGCAGACATGACAAGGAAGAATTCAGAAGACATAAGGGATCTCTTAGATTCTGTGTCAGTCATTAATTAGGAAGCTTCAATTACCTGTTCATTTTAATTTCTGAAATCAGTTTGATCGCGTAATCGATATGTTTATATTCATACAGGCGATTGGCGCTCATCATAATTGCTGCCATTATGCTTATCTTGACATTTCTGGGACTTTGTAAGCACCTTTGATATCCTTAAGATGCTTCAGTTTCAAGCTTTCTATAACGTTTCAGCTGTTGGCACTAATTTTCTGATTCTTCTTTTTATCCAGTATTTTCAATTTTCGGGATGCAAGTTCTCGTGTACATGTGAGATACCAATACCCTCATATTCCTTTCTATATTTCCCCCTTCTCTTGGTATTGATGCATACAACCATTGCAGCCTTGTGATCACTGGGTGGATACTAGTTACTGGAACCTTTATACTGTGTGGAACATTCCTCCTCCTCCACAAGTAAGTTTTATTATGTATACTATTAGGCTGCATCAGATTAACAAGTCTTCAGTTAACTCTTGCTTGTTTTTTGAGAACTTTTTTATTTCAATTAATTATATATAGTGCTTAGAATAATCAAGATTTATCTGGTGTCCTTTGTTAAATCTCACATGATCATAACCACCGTGCTTTGCTCTATGTGCTTTGTGGCTATTAGTAAAACTATATGATAATTTATGCTGATTGAAGTCTCTCTTATTTGACATATGGCATTATGTGCATACTAGTGTGGCTGCGGATACTTGTGTTGCTATGAATGAATGGGTGGTGAACCCCACAGCTCACACCGCCTTAGATGAAATCCTTCCCTGTGTGGACAAGGCAACTGCCCAAGAAACATCACTGAAAAGCAAAGAAGTTACTTCCCAACTCGTTGATGTGATCAACGAGGTTATTACCAATGTGTCGAACATAAACTTCGCGCCAAACTTCGTTCCGCTTTACTTCAACCAGTCCGGTCCATTGGTGCCACTCCTCTGCAACCCCTTCTTTCATGACCTCACTGATCGACCTTGCACTGCTGGTGAAGTGGACTTGAACAACGCTACTCAGGTAACAACCATACACAACTTGTATGTTTTCGTAAATAAAAGTATGCATGAACACATACTTGATGAAAACAAGGTGAGACTTCTTCTCCTTAGGAGGAAAATTTAATGAAGGATATTCCTTTTCTGTTAAGATCATATATGGTGGCCTAGCCCCGCATGACGTGTTTTTCTTTTTTTCAATGTATGAACTTTACTTATATAAGAAACATAAGATTAGACTTTAGTGGTGATAAATCCACTTTTCGTCTCTGACATGTGAACTTATGCTTTGTAATAGTATTAAAATATAAGATATTTTAGTAAAATCGAGATACAAGAGTGAAAAATAAAGTGGATTTAGTACTCCTCTAGTTGTTAGACTCTAGACGGGTGCTATATTAACTCTTTATCTCAGTGTCCATATATGAAATTCACTTTAGTGGAATCGAGACACAGAATGAAAAATAAAGTGATTTAGCACTCCTATAGTTGTGTGATCATTTTAATATGATTTGAAGGGCATGGCAACATTTATTTGATAATTCGCGTCGTTTCACTCGTAAATTCTATAATTTTCAATGTTATGTACTTATGGTGTATAGGTGTGGGCAAACTATGTGTGCCAAGTTTCGGCAAGTGGGATTTGCACAACGACAGGTCGTTTAACGCCGACGTTCTACGACCAGATGAGTAGCGGCGTAAGCATGAGCATTGCGCTGAACAGCTACGGCCCTTTCCTAGTGGAGCTAGAGGACTGCACCTTCGTAAGAGAAAGCTTCAACGACATATATTCGGAGCACTGCCCTGCTCTACGACGATACACCAAATGGATATATATTGGCTTGGCCATGGTCTCGACAGCGGTTATGTTGTCTCTCGTCTTTTGGGTCATCTACGGTAGAGAACGCCGCCACCGTCTTTACGGCACACAATCAACGGCTGATGATCAATCGAGCCATCATGAGGAAGTGGAAAAGGATTAATCTAAGAAAATTAAATTTGGAAAGGAAATATATGAAGTGCTTTGTAGACTGATTCTTGAGACGTTTGATAAAATGTCACGTTTGACCGCTTTAATTAATTTTAGTTATGACAAGAAGAAAGGTTTGGGGGGAAGGATTTAGAAGTAGTTGAATGATCTTAATTTTGGCGATTAAATTTAAACCCAATGTTAATTAACAATGAAAGAGTCGTGTTTTAACGTATTAGATTAGTAAATCTTCAGATCATACTAATAAATGATTCTGATGTAACATGTGATTATTATTGACACTAAATACTAAATCTTCAGATCCATAAAATGGAAGTGCTACGTGGAGGAGTTTACTTGGCCAACATAAACGCTCTAAAGTCTCAATCCGATCGAGGTGTTACTTGTTGGAGCAACATATAATTAATGCAAGTAATATGTAAGGAGTTTTGGAAATAAATAAATGAAAATCAAACAAAATGGCAGAAAGAACATAGATATAAAAAAAGATTTTGCGTTTTGTGCTTCCAAAAGCCAAAACAATATACATACCCCTAGCTGGCAATCAATTGATCACCCTGACTGCAACCATGCCATGTGAAAATAACCATTAACTTTTAAGAGTACCCTTCAAATTTTTGGGCCCTCCAATTCTTATTATTTCCCCTTCCAAGGCTCCGACATGTGAACGAGCATCCAAAGTCAAAACACCAACTTAATTTCTTTTATAACTATTTTCATTTTCTAAATCAATGCATCTACTATAATTTTATATTCCATGTACGATACATAATTAGAAGACATAATAATTGAATTGAGTCTTCCCTTAAGCATCTTAAGAGCTTTGAACTTAGACCCTTTTGCTCAGTAATCAAGTGCCTGAATTGTTGAACTACCAGGAACCGTATGTTTGTGAAAATTGTGAAGCACAAGCCCATACTAATATGGACATATATGTTGGCTAATAATAGTTTATAATATACTTAAAAAACTTTTCTCAATTTCATAGTATTATTCCTAAGTTCTAACTAAAAACTAACTCTTGTGGTGAAAGATGATTTAGAAGTACAAAGATATTTATCTTATAAAGCTCTGGCTATACCCTTTTAATAATATTTTGTCTCTAAACATTAATAGAGTACAATAATTATGCTAAATATTTGTTTTTTAATATCTTCCGTTATTTGAATTCCAATTTTGTATCGAATTGATTATTATACAACAACTGCAATATTTAATTGATGAATAAAATTTCTCCTTTATTTAAAACATAAAAAAAACTTAAAGTCGTGGAGAAAGCTTTATAAGTTATTTTTATCATGAATCATATTCTGTCATTATGTTTAAGCAACCAAATTCTTTAAACATGAACTTTGGCAAAATATAAAGGAATTTCGTTTACAAAATTATTTACCTTTTTTATAATTCTTAGTAAATTTATTGTTAGTTACATTTCTAGTATTTATAACCTTATGCGGCTAGCCGGCTATGCAATTTAAATAAGTATCTTAAAGACTCAAAATTTAAAAACGATGTAAATATCTTGAAAATATGCCGAAATCCCTCCAAGATATATTATTCCCAAATTTTTAATAATGTTGAGTAATGACTAATGACTAATGACCACTGTGGAACTGGTTGGACTATAGGTCGAGTTTTCGCGATTATATTTAATTAAAGGCCAGCCTCCAGCATAGGAAGCTTGGTTACAATGTTATCTACAGATATACTTTACTTTTTTATTTTGTTTTTGCTTTGGTTTTTTTATTTGATTAAACAGTAATACCGATGATTTTAATTTTTAGTGCAGACCAGTTGGGTTTTGTTTTGTTTTTTAAAAATTATAGTGATTATTTTATTGGAGTACTCGTTGGTTGTGAGTAGCGCTGAAATTAATTATTTGAACCATTTAAAGCGTGCTGGTTGTGCCTCATTATTTTCCTGTCATTCAAATCGGAAACAGTACTATTATGATGAAGTATTTTGTGTAAAATTATCCCAACATGTAGTCAAATAATTCGCGGATATTTCAATTGATTGGACTCAATATTCAATAATTGTTACTTTGTATATTTTTGGCCACATTAATTGACTGCAAAATGATAAAATGATTATTCGAGAACAAAAGTGATTTGGATTTTAATTGGAGGCAGAACGTGGAGGCAGTGAAAGAGAGTTCTAGCTTTGTGAACAATTTATTTGAGAATTTTAAGCTAAGACCTGGCCATTATAATAAGAGTTTCATTGTGGTGTCGTGACTTGTGCTAAGATAGATTGTATGGTAATATTTTGATAAATATTCATTGGCTTTTTATAAAATGCTCATTATCCTTTCAACTTCTAAAAATAATAAAAATATATCTTCACATTAGAAAATTAGTAAAAATTTCACTTTTCTTTCTAATTTGGTCAAAATTGACCAAAATCACTCCTATTCCAAACAAATGCGATCAAAACAAATAACCTATAGTAATGAGTGGGAGAAGGAGAAAAAAAAAAAAAAAGAGTCAAAGTGAAAATATTTAGAGAAAAAAAATAATATAATTTTTTCTAAAGAAACTTTTATTTTGTAGTTAATTAATTGTATTTGAACAAGGATACCTTAGTCATTTCAGCATAAAATTTTCATTTAATTTTGACCTTATTAGACATAGGGGTGAAATTTTTACTAATTTATTAATCTTAGGGATATTTTTGTCAGGCATTTGAGAATATTTTTGTTGTTTTGGGAATATTTTTGTTGTTTATGAAAGCTGAGAAGATAAATTGAGCATTTATCAAAACTAGGTGATACTTTAGTTATTATCTATTTGAGTTATGTACATATATTTATATATATTGAGATGATTATCCCTTTGATAATTGATTGTATAATGGCATTGATAAGTTGTATTACCAAGTTATGGCATATATGTTTGGGACATGCGAGGGAAAATGCTTTCTTTAGTTTAGTGATGCAAGGCTTACTGAAAGGAGTAAAAACCTCCAAGTTAGACTTTTGTAAATACTGTATTCTTGGAAAGCAGATAAGAGTGAAGTTCGGTACAATAATTCACAATACTAAGGATATTCTAGATTATATTCATTCAGATGTGTGGGGACCTAATAAGACAGATCTTTTGAGAGGTATGCACTATTTTGTTACTTTTATTGATGACTTTTTCAGAAGAGTTTGGGTGTATGTAATGAAAACTAAGGATGATGTGCCTGAAGTTTTCCTTAAATGAAAAAAGATCATCGAGACTCAGATGGGTAAAAAGATCAAAAGACTTCGATCAGACAACAGTGGAGAATATAGAAGTGATTCATTTTTTGGAGTTTGCCAGTCTGAAGTTATTGTGCGTTACTTTATAATTAGAAAAACACTATAATAGAATGGAGTGGTAGAATGTGTAACACCACCTTAGTATAAGGTTATTAGAATATGAGGTATTATCATTAAATTCCTTAAACTTTAAAAGAAATGCGGAATATTTTTTTTAATTAAAATAAATTTCTCATTAAAGTCTCTATTAAATTTATAAAGAAAATACTAACAATAATTTGAAAGTCATGTAATCTAAGGAAAAAAATTTTAAAAATATAAATGTCATTAATAGAAAATAAAAACTAGAAAATATTCAATCAATTTAAATCTAGACCACTAGACCACCATATCATCGAGTCGCCTCATCACTACCATCCGATATGCTACTATTCATCACCTGAAAAAATGTTAAATAATATAATGAGCTAAAAGCCCAGTAAGTAAACCACAATACACACAATTGATAAGGCATGCTTTAGTTATTTTCTAAATTATGTTCTTTGTGATCTTCTTATAACTTTGAAGACTTTTCATTTTAATCATTGAGAGCGCTCAGTATAATGCCTAAGCTTTTGGTAACCAGTGGGCCGTGATTGCTAAACCAGTTTTTTTTTTTACTTTGCTACCGACTCCTTGGTATAACCATATTAGAGGTATAAAATGAGTGTACCTAGCCTATATAGCCATACATAAATTAATGATCCCGAAAAGGGCCTATCATTCCCAGAATCAAAATCGTATGGGGCACCTCCCTAATATAGTCTATTATCATTTATCCTTAGTGAGTACGCCGGTCCCCCGCGTCCCGTGCCCACTCAGCCCTCTAGACATAGACACACACCAATTTCTTTAAAATCTTACTTTTCAAAATCTTTAATTA
>JXTB01000045.1:880616-913761 GCA_002914805.1 Parasponia andersonii
TCAATTAAATATTAATAACATTAATGACAACAATTACTTATTTAAATAACTTCAAATAAATACATTAATAATATTATTTACACTCTTTCTTTTTTATTATTATTATTTTAAGAATCTACAAAAATTTTAGTAGGCATGTAAGACAATTAGATTCATAGTGCACTCATAATAAAATATAAATGACAAATAAAAATTTTCAATATGCAGTAAATGTAAACTTTACGTTATAATTTTAAATCAGGGCATGTAAACATCGATCGAGCACTGTTGGATATTATCACTGTATAGAATCAAGTTAGGCACAAATACTATATAAATTAAATAATATTAAATGCAATTAATAACAAGTAACACTTAGTAATTCTAGGGCATTCTAATCATGGGTGTTACAGAATGCATGAATCAGGCTTTGCTGGAGAAGGTTCGGTGTATGTTGTCCAATGCTGGGTTGGACAAAGTGTTTTAGGCTAAGGCAATTATATATGCATGTTATCTCATTAATTGTTTACCATCAACTATAATTGGAGAGAAAATCCCTCTTAAAATATAGTCTGGAAAACCTGCTAGTGATTACGATTCTTTATATATTTTTGGTATACCACTGCCTATTAACATGTGAAAGGATCCAAGTTGGATTCGAAAACTAAGAAAGCATTATTTATGGGTTTCAGACCAGATATAAAAGGATATCTACTTTGGTGTCTAAATTCGAGGAAGATTTTATTTAGCAGGAATGTTGCTTTGATGAGTCTGCCATGTTGAAGAAGGTAACAGAAGACTAAGAGAAGACCATTAGTATTTCACAGTAGGTGGAGTTTAAAAAAACGACAACAATAGTCTCAGTTAATATTGTTGAAAATAATGGTAACACTTCATTGGCAGAGGAGGACACTGAAGATAAAGAAGAGGTTCCAACCCAAGACCCTCAACAGCAGCAAGAATCAATTATACATAATAAACCAAGATATGAAATTCGTAAACTTAATAGGCCAAGACATGAAATTCGTAAACTTAATCGATTTGTTGACATTGTGGCCTATGCACTTCCTATTATAGATAATGATATTCCTTCTATGTATAAAGATGCAGTCAAAAGTTCGGAAACTAAACAGTGGAAGAAAGCAATGGAGGATGAAATGTAGTCTCTTTAGAATAATGAAACTTGAGAGTATAGCTCAATTACCGAAGAACAAGAAGGCAATTGGGTGCATATGGGTATATGCAAAGAAAGAAGGATTTCCAGACAAAAATAATGTTCGCTTCAGATCCATAAAATGTGCGTATTCGACGAAGTGAGTTAGTTCAAGTGGTAAGAACAACCATTGCCTAGAATCTTAGTCCTAGGTTTGAAAAGCTTATTATCACTAATCGGGTAGGATGGAGATTGGGTAATAGCATGTATTTTTTTTTTTTAATTTGTAATAAGTGGAGGTCATTAATTAAGTCTTACTTAAAAAAAAATATGTGTATTGAAAATATGACGCACTACACCACATGTAAAATAAACTCAAAAAATATATATATATATATATATTTTTTGAGTTTAAAAAAAAAAAAAGAACAAGTGAGAACGCCAACAAAAAGAACACACCTTGCCCATTGGTGCTCTGCTTTGCCAGATCGAGGAGAACAAAATCGCAATTGGATAGTCAAGAAGGTTTTTGATCGGCAGAGTTTACGAAAATCTTTGCTAGAAGAAGAAAATCTTTGCTAGAAGAAGAGGGTATATTAGTATCAAAGGAGAATCCGGTGATATTTGAGGTTAGGCCCCAAATGAAAAGGGAAATTGTGAAGACGATCTTGGTTATATATTTGAAATTGCATTCTATTTTTCTTTCTTCTCGATTTTAAAAAATGAACAATTTTTGTTTAGAAAAAGGAAAAAGAAAAACTTACGAACACAAGAAGATGGATAATTATTTCATTTGCTTGAAAATCTCAAATTTTTTTAGAGGGTTCTTCATTGTTCAATTCCTTTTTCAATGAATTTTGTTGAGTCTTTTTTATTTAATCACTAGTCTATTGATAAAAATTCAAAGCACCACATGAAAAAAAAAAAAAATCAAAATCACCACTTGAATGCGTTTCTACGGAGATATGTATATTCGGTTATAAGTTCCTCGAAGAAGTAAGCAAACGCTGAAGAAGTACTGAGCAAAGTTGGTACTCTTTCTTCTTCTTCTTATTTATTTTATTTTGTTGTTATCGTTATTTTTTAACCCAATCAACAAGCAAAAGTTTGGTGCGGTAGGCTACATTATTTATTGGATACAACGGTGTCTTTAATTATTTATCACCATCCGATTTAAATGGATGGCTTAAAAAACGCTCTAGAGCTCTTACAATAGAATTTTCCCCAGTTAGAAACTACATTTCTTTTTGGGTTAAAGTAATAAATGCAAGTCATTATTTGCTGGGCAAATAACATAAACTCTAGTTGGTTAACCACCCAAATCTGTTCACAAAAAATTAACAAAGTCATCGTTAAATTTATATACATATATAATCTTATGTGACAATTTTCATTTTTATTTTTTTTACTAAATGACGATAATTTGAACCTTAAATCTTAAAGATCAGGTATAATTACCAATGAAGTTAATATTGCAACAGACAATCAATTTATACGTATAGCACCTTTTAGCAAAACATAGAGACTTTCTCCTTTCTTAACAATTGCTCCGTGTATCCGACCTTAGAGTGTCCCAAAGGACAGTAATAAGGAGTGCAATGTGGAAATTTCTTAATTTAGGTAGAGTTGAGCACCAACTTGATCAAAATGATTGCATCAACATCAACCGTCACCTTAGTTTTCTGGGACTTATTGAAAAAGATGTCTCAATACAAGTCAAGCAAGGAAAGTTTGTAGAGTAACACACCCTGATGTGCTATTATACATCACATAACCTCTGACTATTGGTGCAAAGGACCTTTCTTTTGGATTATACGTACATACACAAAGTTAAAAGAAGTTTCCTCCAATTGAATAGGTGGCTGGCTCTTTGGATGAAATCGAAAAATGTCTCCACGGCTATGAATTTAATCTAATAGAGGATCAAAATCAACGATTGGAGGTATAGAGGTTTAGATATAAATTGTTAATTAAGAGGTCTAAAATTGAAGGAGCTTCTTTTCTTTATTCCTAAGCCCCCCTCAACCCCCAACAAAATAAATAATCTTTAACAACTTGCTTATGCATCAATAAATAAAAAAGGCCAATGGAGAATATCATTCTTAATTATATCCCTTTGTACAAAATTGAATAAAATAAATCAACCATATCCTATATGGTTTACTTTCTGTCACATTCAATTATATGTCACACAGCTGTCATAGATTCAATAAATATGTGTGTCCTACAATTGCTATTAGGGTTCCAATTACCTTAGATTTTTCAACCGATTAACAGGATATGATCCGAGAGAGCCTTTTAACAATGTCAGTTTTCCCTTTCTTATGCTGCCAAGAGATCTTATTGAACAAAAAAAATATTGTCCTTTAATGGCGGGCAAAGATTAATTAAACAGGGTTCTAGCAAAAAAGATTAATTAAACAGGGTAAAGGCTATGCACAAAATTGATGGGGTCCATAAACAATTGAATTTTAAGATATTTGTTTAATATACCAAAATCTGCTCGATTAGTAACAATTTAATAAAATTAACATTGAATTTCATCTTTTAGATTAAAATTCCTTAAACTCGAAATAATTTAATAAAATTAACTTTGAACTCAATTTTTTAGAACAAAACTCTCTGAAGTCTCCAATACTAGAGTAAAACCCTCTTAAGTCCTCTAATATTAGTTTTGTTAGAAAAAAATATTTATATTAGTTTTTTTTTTTTACTATTAAGTCATTATTCTCTTATTTATGACTTTTAGGTCCTTAATATTATTTTTAATTTTATTTTTTAATTCTTTTTTTTTATTTTTTTAAATAATAATTTTTCTTTATTTCCAATTTTATCACTGATTAATAACTTATCCTATTATAATTTTTTCTTGTTTGATTTTTTTGGAATAAAATATTTTTAATATTAAAAATGATTAACGTTAAATAAAAAAATAATACAAAAGACCTAAAAATCATAAATAAGAGAATAAGGACTTGATAGTAAAAAAAACTAATATAAATATTTTTTTCTAATAAAACTAATATTAGAGGATTTCTTGGAGTTTTGCTCTAACATTATGAGACCCTCTTAAGTCCTCTAATATTAGTTTTGTTAGAAAAAAATATTTATATTAATTTTTTTTTACTATTAAGTCATTATTCTCTTATTTATGACTTTTAAGTCCTTAATATTATTTTATTCTTATTTTTTCTAATTCTTTTTTATTATTTTTTAAATAATAATTTTTCTTTATATCTAATTTTATCACTGATTAATAACTTATCCTATTATAATTTTTTCTTGTTTGATTTTTTTGGAATAAAATATTTTTAATATTAAAAATGATTAACGTTAAATAAAAAATAATACTAAAGACCTAAAAATCATAAATAAGAGAATAAGGACTTGATAGTAAAAAAAACTAATATAAATATTTTTTTCTAACAAAACTAAAATTAGAGGATTTCTTGGAGTTTTGCTCTAATATTATGAGACTTCAGAAAATTTGCTCTAAAAATTGAGTTTAAGATTAATTTTATTAAATTGTTTTGAATACAAAGGGTTTTATTCTAAAAGATTGAGTTCAGAGCTAATTTTATAAATTATTTTAAGTTCAAAGAGTTTTGGTAATAAAAAGACATTTGTTTAATAATTCACCACCAGCGTCGTTTGATTTGTCCAGACAAATGTAGAAATCTAAGGCTATTAGCTTCGGCCGGTTGAATGAATCTTACTCCTTGGGAAGGAAGCAAGTTTGTTCGCTTAGGGTTAAATCTTAACCTAATCCCTAATGATAAGCGAGATGTAGATCAGGTTATAAAGGTCATATATTATATTATACGCCTCTTTTGTAAGATGTATTTACAAAATGGATCTGACAACTGGATCTAATGGGCATGTCTAAAGACATCGCCTAAATATCTAGGTTTATATTCGTATATTGGAATTTGGATACAATATTCAATATAAAAACCCTTCCATCCATTGTTAAATACTAAATATAATTGTGATTGTTGTGATTGTCCATTTTTCACTATTTTATCAATGAGGAGAGATCTCTGGCTAATTCGTGGTAGTAAATCTCCCCTTCCACCCATTGTTAAAAATTTCGGGACGAGGGATTTTTCAATTTTTTTATTATTTTATTTTTCTAATAAGTTTAGATTTAATTATAGTTGTAGTTTTATGTTTGTATGATTTTTTGTACCATATGATCTTTAATCTACGTGGTTTTTAGTTTTTAGTTCTGTTCATTATATCTTCAATCTGAAAAAAAATTTTGGGGTTTAGATTTATGGCCAGTTTTCTTTTCAATAGACATAGATCTCATTTGGTATTAGAATTATGGTTTATCTGCTAAGAACGCAGTTTTGTGAAAATAATTATTTGTTAGTAGTCATTGTTATTTTTTTGTCTTAGAAAATTATAATAATCCACAATTCTTGTTGTTATTATGTTTGTGATCTACTTTTCGTCCATTATTTTAAAAAATTTGAAATTATAATCCTGTATTTTAATTTCTATTAATATTATTTCGTTGAGGAGTCCATTTTTATCCAAAAAATTCTTATTAGTAAATAGTTAAGTAAATAATAATGAAAGACACAATTATCTATTTTGTTACTTGTATTATGTATCACATGTGTCACTCATAGTGATAAAAAGTAGCAAAATATTATCGCTGACTACTTCTTAGCACAACTATCTTGTGTTAATGTCGAGTCATTTACACTGTTCTTTAGGATTCAATGAGAAGCTCCAAAAAACGCCTATTTTTTCGAGGGCTGGTTTTCTTCCTCTTGAAATACGTCTTGGACTTTGAGGTGTAATTCGATACCTAAATAGTTATGTCATGTCATGAAGCTTCATGGAAAACCTTCAATTTTGGCGGGCAATCGAGATCATTAGTGTAAGAGAAGGTCTCTTAGTACCAAAGAATATGAAAAATTATATTGACGAAATGGGTACTGATGATAATGATGATGAAGTGAGTTAGCTCAAATGATAAAGTACTCATTAGTTTAGATTTCAATCTTTGATATAAGTCGCACGTATATAAGTTTATAAACCTTAATAGATCTCTAACCTATTTTTTTTAATTTATAATAAGTGAAAGTCATTAATTAAGTTTTATTTTTTAAATAAACAAAAAAAACTAGATCGAAGGTAAACGTTTTTTAGCTTGTACCAAAGCCTCTAGTCCTTTCTATGCTCTTTTTGGCAAATGATAGCCTTTTTTTTTCTTTCTAATAGTGTTAGGGTGTTTTTTACTATTTTATTCAGAATCGTACTACGAGACATTAGTAGTACTCAATATTATAATGACGTGTTTAATTATCATTAGATAACTTTAATTAATAGACTGTATTTTATATAAACTCACTTAAATTATAATTATAATTAATCAGTAACAAACGAATATATTATGTAAGGTTTGGGCAATATATAATACTATAATATTATTTTTTGTTCGCCATTGTGACAAAAAATAGCTCACTCTGTGTATTTAATTTTGTCTTATGTTGAATATTTTATGGGGACGAGTAATTGTCTGTTTTTACTTTTCATGCTATAATTACTAATTGAAACCAATAAAATTGATAATTGTTTCCTCCACCCCAGACAGAAAAATGAAAAGAAAAATATCATGCGTAACATAAATTGTTAGACAACTGTAAAACCTATCTCGAAGTTTGACGAGCCGGGACCAAGCGTGAAGCACCATGCAACTGTTTTCGTATCCCCCTTACTAAAGAAACTGTACTTGGACTGGTGAAGCAACCTGCCTGACTCCACTGAACAAACTTGCAAATGTATTTATGATCTTAAATCTAATAAGATTGAAGTTGTCGAGCTTCGGTTTGCTCGATTCTACTCTTTGGGCAATTTTAGGTTTGTTTTGTTGAGATACGTATTCAAACAAAAATAAAAGGTACAAGAAAAATGCTAATAATACTCTTTTTTATATTTTAGTTTATATTTTTTTAATTTTATTATTTAATACGTGAATTTTATTATAATATTATATATTATTAAAATATTAAACTAAATAATAAAATTCACGTATCAGATAATAAAATTAAAAAATATAAAAAAGTACAAGAAAAAAAAGAATATATTTAACATTTATCCGGGAACAAAATCACGTAATACAAAATTTACCAAATTTAGAATACGAAAAAGAGATTTTTTATTTTATTTTGCGTTTCTGTTAGGTAATAGTTTCTACCTAAGCTAATCAATCTTCCTTAAATTGAAATTTTCAGCTTTTGTCGTACAAAAAGGACGAGACCCCCCATTTATTGGGACACGGAAACAACTTCATTTTGATTTTGGCCTTTTTTAGAAGAAGGTTGATATTGCTAGTTTGAATTGTGCGGTGGTTTCAAAATCACTATGTACTAGTTAGAGTATTTGACCAACTCAAATTCACGGCCACAGATGATTGAATCTGAATTAGTCAACTTAAAACTTAACTATAACGACAGGTATAATATTAATAATAATAATTTTAGAAACTGAAATAACGAATAGAACTTTAAATAAAAGAACAGAAAAAGTGGCACTCCGTCGCTTCAAAACCACGAAAAACATATTTGACTAAATTGAATTAGTCTACTAATCCTGCGGTTTAAAATTAATTTAAAAGTGGGAACTATATAATCTATCAAGTCTTTCGCTCTCGTATGACATCTAGAAACAACTTTATCAAACCGCGGAGCTAGCAGCCTCCACGAGAATTATAATCGCAACGTGTGAGTTTTCGTATCCATATGATAAAATAATTTTGTCAACTTTTAATTATTGTACAAATAATTGGTTTGAAGACATTCTAAAGTAAAATTTTAGACTGGGGTTAGTTTTCCTTTGTTTAATTTTGTATATTTTTTTATTTCTTATCCTCTTTTAGAGAGTTTAGTTGGAGATTTTTTAAAGTTTAATTGAAAATTTTTTAACGGATTCGAATTGATCTCTTCTTTCTATTTTTACAAATTGTTTTATGGAAATAGCTGATTTTATTAAGTCAGTTGTGACTTTAAATAGCACGAATGCTTTGTGCTAGATGGGTTATTTAGATAGTAAGATCACTTGTTTTGGTATTTATATTTTTCTTTCTGATTTTCTAATTGTTTATTTTTTGGAAAAACAGATTTAGTCTTCCTTCATTCCTCCTTTGAGGTCGGTTTTACTTTAGAGGACTCTTTATGATCAACTTCTTACTGTTTCTTCTTTGATGAAACAAGTATTCTATCTTCCATCTTGTTATTGTTTTTGTCATTTCTTAGTTGAGGACTCGTCATATTTATTTGTCGATTGCCCTTTTGTGCAGCCTTGATTAGTTATGTCCTCTTTATTTCGTACTCCAGTCTTTCTAGAGGGCTCTGTGAGGGATCTTTAAAATAGAGCTTAACTTTGCTCGTTTAGCCTGCAACTTCGAGGTTTTCGGAAAGTTGGTTTGATCTCTATTTTTTGGATTATATGGCATTTTTGGAATTTAGCAATTTTTGAAGATAAAAAGTCATATATATCTTCAACATTTATTCTTTTAGCCAGTTTTGTTAGAGAGACTGAGTTTTTGGTTTCCGGCTCTATGTCTAACTTTATGACTGATCTCTTAATTTTACGAGAGTTTCGGGTCAAAAGTAGGCCTCGAAATACACCAATCATTGTTGAAGTTATATTGAAACCTCCACCTTTGTCCTGGGTCAAGATCAACACTGATAATTCTGTTTATGGCTTATCGGGTCCTTCTGGATATTCAAGGGTGTTTCCGACTCATAGAGGGTTTATTTGCGAATATTTCTCTATTCTATTAGGAATTGGTTACGCATTTGAGGCAAAATTGGCAGCATCGATTCATGCCATTAATTTTACTTTGAAATATGGATGGAAATGTATCTAGTTAGAGAGTGATTCAGTCTATATCGTTTCTCTTATTTTGGTTCGTTTTCTTAAAGTTCATTTCTATTGGAGATCAGCTTGGTGTAGAACATTAGGATATATTACTAATATAGATTTTGTGGTTACTCATATCTATTGTGAGAGTTATCGTACTGCTGATTTTTTAGCTTCTCGTACTCCTTTCTTTGTTTGTCTTACTTGGTGATGGTTCGTTCCACCTTTTATTTCATCTTTTGTTTACAACGATTGTATTGTAAAACCTAATTATTGGTTTCGCTGATTTTATTTATCTTTCTGTTTTTTTGTATTAAGAGATAAGTTTATGCCTCTTCTGAATTGATGTATCTTTTTTTTCATTTTTTAATTTAATTTTTTTCACTTTGTCATCTTAAAAAAATTTAATTATAGGAATTTATTGATTGTGATTAGTTTAATCGGGTCTGCGCATTAGTCATTAGTTGGAGAAAATAAAAAATTATAGTCATGGAATAATGGCGCTTTAAGCTTTCTTTAAAAAATTTGAAGCTTATGATTTATTGTTAATTTATTAGTAAATTTACATTAAAAAAATAAACATGTAAGAAGACTATTATAAATTTATTATTAACTGTCCACCGAAATCTAACATTGTAATGTAATTAGTTAATGACTTTAATTTTCTTATATTGTCAACGCTCAACATTGTTGGGCATTTTTTTTTTGACAATAAAAAACGATAAACTACTTTTTTTTTATCTGGAAAAAAAAGTATTCCTTTTTTCATTTGAGACAAAACAACGATTAACTATTGGTGCACAAGGATTTACAATTTTATAGATCTGTAAAGCAAGGGCATTTTATGCATTTAAACCGGCATATTAGCCCGTTAAGTTTAGTTAAGTGGACGAAGTGGTGCCAGAATTATGTAATAAATTAAGAGTTCGACTGTTTAGTTGATTTATTTGTAATAAGTTAAAGTTATAATTTAAATCATTTTTTTTTTAAAAAGAAGCATATTATGCAATTAAACTCATATACATGCAATCAGGTCACGTGAGGAGACGTTAGTGATAGATTAGGTAACCTGCAAGTCAAGGTCTAAAATTTTTATAGAGGAAAAGTTGAAAAATATATAAATAAAGGAAAACAAAAGCTGTGAAAAAGAAAGCACAATTTTCAAATTTTGGTGGCTACTAAATATACATTATATAAACTAATTTTTAAGGGTAGTGTTGGTGCGATTCTTATCAGCTATCCACGTGTTTCTAAATTGCTGATGTTGTATCTATCAACTGTCCACGTATTCTTGCTATCCCAGAGTGTTTTTAACTTTAAGTCGTGTCTGAGAGACGAGGGTGGCTACCTGCAAAAACTCTCCGATGCTTAAGTCAGTTGTTTATCCCTGAAGTTGAGTAGCAAAAATTAAGTTTTTCTCTGTATATGTCTATCTGTATCTCTCTCCCTCAGAGGGGGAAGCAAGACTCGTATATATAATCCTAGAACTAGGAGTTTTCTAGCTCTCAATCCCAGGATCGAGTACCTTATATGGGCCGTGATTTCCGTGATTTCCCTTACATCGTCGTGGCTTGCTTTCTACCATCCCTATGACTCGAGTCTGTCGGGGGTGAAACTTTGACAAACTGTCGTTCTGTCAGGACGATTTGTCCAATATGTGCACCTACCCAGGATCGCATTAAATGTCATGTCTGGGTCTAGAGCAGTGCACTGCCTCCCATGGTCTTCTGGTGGAAAACCCTCGAGGCTCCTGATCCCTAGCTGTCGAGGTAAGAATTAGACTCGGCCGAACCCGTCTAGGGTCTAGGATGGATTCGGCCCTAGTCTCGGACAGCCTATGGGCTCATGCGGTATCACATGCGACTCGCATGGCTTTTAAGCAGTCACTCTGGACACGTGTTGGTTGATGTGCCCTCCCTATGACCTGTTCTGCCACTTAATCGTCCACGTGGTATATGATCTAGGAACGGGCCCCACAACTGCCCCTATTTCCCTATTTGATAGATTCGTATCTATCAAGTGGGGAAATCGTGTTTCCAGTTCTCCAATTTGAGGGGTACACGTGGCCCATTACCGTCATTTCTCCCCAATTACTGACGCTGGTGCACGCTATCCCGTGTCACAATTTTTCAAATTTTGAAATTCTAGTGCTTCCGTCTTCCTTGCACTGTTCTCCTCTAGGGAAGACTCTTCGGCTTCCCCTCTATAAAGCCGCGCTTGTGCATCTCCCCTTTTCCAGAACCTTTCGCTTTCTTCATTTGTATCCAAAACAATAGTCCTAAACCAAAGTCAGAAACTCCTCCCCATCGCGGATTCCGAGTTGGACTCATTAAGGAGGCAGCTCTGCTTCCCAGGCAGAGTTACTTTAGAAAGGGTCAAGGACCCGGTGGACTGGTACCCTTCTGCCCCTGAAGGCTCCATCGTCTTGGGGAGGAAGCACCTGGAATGGCTGCGGTTTCCCCTTCCTCCCCTGGTCCACCAGTTCTTCAGCCTTAAGGGGATTCATCCGATGCAACTGAACGTCAACGGGATCATGATCCTGATGGGGCTTTCTACCCTGTCAGTCCTTCTCAACGTGTATATCGACCTAGAGATGGTCTTTTACGCCTACAAGCTCACCCTCATCCCCAAAAAGAGCTCTTACTCTACTTTCTACCTCCAGCTGCTCCCGGGGCAACTTGCCAAGGTCGAACAAGTAATGGGATTCTTATTCCAAGCTATACGCCATTAGAGAGGCGTGGTGCTCTCCCTGGGTGAACGGAGAGCGTTTCCAAATTTCCTCATCTTTTCTGCAAAGTAAGTACTGAGTCGTGATTTTTGGGTCTGCGTGCACTTTGTCTGTTTTTACTCATGATGTTTTGCTTTGCGTAGCCTCTATGGAGGAAATTAGATCCGCGCCGCGACTGTCAGTAGGACGGCTCAAAGAGCTGGACAGGGTCGTTGTCTTCGGGTCCTCCGGGGACTGCCGACACATTTAGGCCGTCCTATATCCCCAGGTGATGAACACGATACTGAGGATGGTCTTGTATCTCCTCTTTCCGCTGGACACGTGGGTCATCACCAAGCACCTTCGGAGCCAGCTTGATGCCTCGGCTCTAAACCGGTTCCGTCGGGATGAGCAGAGTCGCATCGCCATAATGGGTCATCATATCATGGCCTCGAGCAGCTGGTAGGTCCCCATGATCTGGTGGCGCCGACCAGTCACAAGCTCGAAGAAATGGTAAAGCTCGTGACTGACGAGTGCATTAGGCTCTGACAAGAGGAAAACTCTGCCCCCAAGCGGGTTACGGGTGAGTCCATTTGGTGCCCTAGGGTTCCGTCGATCAGGTCAAGGCTACATTCTAATCATCTTGTTTGCTCTTATAGGTTCTGATGTAGGCCTTTTAGTAGACCCCTCCCCAGCCAAGGGGAGTGTTGTTGCATACAGAGCCCAATCCAAGGTCCCCGCTGGTCGGCATCTGGTAGTGTCTTCTATGGATAAGGCCAGGGGGCAAGGATTTATCATCCCAAGAACGGGCTCGGATGATGACCTCGAGGATCTGTTCCCATCCGGGGGTGAAATGCCTGTGGTGCCTTTTCCCGAGGCAAGCGGGCTCACAATTCGGGAGGTGCCGGCCATAAAGATCATATATGGCAAAGGTGCGCCTTCGAGCCTGCCTAGGGAGTCCACTGCATCGACTTCCTCTGCCCCTAGCTCTGGTTTGAAGGCGAGCGCAGGGTCCGGTGCTGCCTGCTCCCGTGGAGAGATTGCCAAGCTCACAGGAAGGGCTCCGAGGCTGAAGTCTCGGTTGTCTTTCCCTCCCCCGGTCTCCATGAAGCGGGGTCGTGAAGCTGCTTCGTCCAACGAGAAGGAAAACCCGGCAGGGAAGAGAGACAGAACTGCCCATTCTTCCGATAGTGACGATGACGAGGCTACCTTGACCTTCACGAGGAGGAGGAGGTCTGCGCGTGGTGGCCCGTCTAAGGATGCTTATCAAGACAAGATCGAAAAATTACAGCTAGGCGGGTCTCTGAGGGAGGTGGTAACCGAAGCCACTGAAGCAGCAGCAGTCGCCGTAGCTTTTTCTGCTGAGGACATGCCACCTCCAGCTATTGCCGAAGGTGCACCTTGCGATACCTTGCTTTCCACCATCCCCACTTTTGCCACTTCGGGAGCATCGAGAGAAGCTACTAGAGTGTGCTCAGTGGGGGATGAAGGCGTCCTCGCGATCAGCGGGTGGAGTCGCATTCCCCGGATGCGAATAATACCAGGAGAAATGGTCCAGCCGCAGAGTTTGAGCTGGAGACGCTCTCCCTAGAGAACGTAGAGCTCATTGCTGGCCGCAATCTTGTGCAGGTTTGGCTCATCTGGCCATCACCTCCATATTTTTCAACATCTTTGCTGAACACTGACCCCATTTCTTATATTTTACAACTAGCTGTCGTCCAGTCCTTCTATTTCTCTTGCATCAGTGAGCTGACCGAGTAGCTGAACGCCCATGCTGTGATGGCCGAGCGGAGCGAGGCCGCCCTTACCACGTTGAGGGCAGAATTCGACCTATATCGGAGCCTGGACGAGGCTAGGGTCAGCAGCACGGTGGCCCACACTTTGAGCGTCGAGGGGCCAGGTGTGAGGAGCTGGTTACAAGTTGGTCGAGGTAGAGACTGCTAGACTGGCCCAAACTGAGCTCAAGATCAAAGAGCAGGAGCTGCAGAATGTAGGGGCGGAGATGGGGCTGGCTTTCAGTGCTCGTGATAGAGCCATCGACGAGACTAAAGAAGTGAGGAAAGCCGAGGTGAAAGCCAAGCTTGAGGCCCATTCCTTGCAGCGTAGGCTCGACCGGTCTAACGAAATAATTTGACATCTCTACTTAGATCACAAAAAACTAATGGAGGCTCATGTCGAGTTGTCTCGCAAGCGTGGCGAAGATCTCACTGATATTAACATTCTTTTGATCGACTTGTCATAGCAGCAAGCAGAGCTGAGGCTAGCGGCGCTGAGATATAGGCTGGCAAACACGGAGAAGCTAAAGACAAGGTACTAGAAGTAGGTAGATATCCTTTCTGCGGAGAGCTACTGGTCTGGCTGGGAGAACAGGGAATTCGAGGGCCACGTTGAGGTGGTAACGCCAGACCAGTTTGATGAGTAGAAGGGTGTCGAGAGGGACCATTATTTTGCCAGGTACTGTATGCAGCAATTAAGGGATGAGATTAACATTGTGTAACCTACTGATGTACTGAAGATGCTCGACGAAGAAAGAGACGGACCTTCTACATCTTCTTCTGTCACCAGAGAGATTGTCGCCGCCTCCAGTCTGCCAGAACAAGCCACGGAGATTCTTGGGGGTTAGCCTAGCCCTGGCACCTTGATTGGTGGAGGGTCAAGTGCGGTCGTCTTGTCCAACGATGATTCTGACCCCGATATGCCGTTCTCTGCCGAAGCTGGTCTAAGCATCGAAGCTGGCATCGCTCCCCTCTCTGGAGGTAATTAGGGCCTCTCGCTCTTTTGTGTATTTGTAAAGTATTTACCGTGTCGTATAAAGCTGACCCCTATTATAAGCACCTGTTTAAATAATAAAACGACATATTTTTCTCACGCTTATTTTATATTGTTTTTTTTTGTTGCCTGCATCCGTGGTCAGGGTCAAACATCATATACGATGTCATTCCCTTGTCGGCAGTCCGCTTGAACTCTGGGTCTGGCCCAATCGTATATGATGTGGAGTTATTAGCGAATTCTCCCTATGCTATGACCGACGAGGTTAGCTCCGGATATTGGGACGTGAGTTCTAGCTCGTCCGGCTTTAAGGATGTATAATTTCTGTTATGACTTGTCTTAGCAAAATATGATCCGCGCGTATGACTGGACTTCTCTGACCCTAAATGGGAACGCTCCAGGAACCAGTTCCAGAGATTGGTCGACAACTATTTGACCCGTCATTGCAGAGGAAGAGGCCTGGGCTTGGTTCTTTCTGGGAGTGAACATGGCGTTACTACTCTGATGTGTCCTTGCGAGTCCGTCCAAGACCTACTTCTTATAAATAGAGATACCAGGTCTGCGTCTGTGTCAACCATGTATCCTGTAATTCAAGCAATAATAAATAGAATTTGGTTTTAATTTCTGCCTTCATGCTTGGTCTTGTCTTGGCCTACTTCCAACGGGTAGGCCTTAGCTCCGTTTACTTTCAGTCCATGCATAACTAAGGTGCTCTCTGGGTAGGGTCTACTTCCAACGAGTAGACCCTAGCCCCGTTTACCTTTGGCGTTATGCGTAGCTAAGGTGCTCCCTGGGGAGGGTCTACCTCCAACGGGTAGATCCTGTCCCCGTTTATCTTTGGTTCACGCTTAGCTTAAGTGCTCTCCAGGGAGGGTCTTATCGCTTAATTCTTCCCCATCCTGCAGGTATTCCTTGAGGGTCGGCGGCAAGTTTTTTGCTGTGCGGCCTGTTGCCCTTTGTACATCCTCTCGGATCGTCGATGAGTGACATGATCCCCACGGTACGATTTTTGAGGAAGTCTACTGGCAAGAATTTTATTGCGCAGCTCAATCCTCTTCATACATTTTCTCGGGCCATCGGTAAGTATTTTATTACGCGATGTGATTCCCAGCCCATCCTAAAGGTATTTCTTGAGGGTTGGCGGCAAGTTTTTTGTTGTGCGGCATGTTGCCCTTTGTACATCCTCTCGGGTCGTCGACGAGCGACGTGATCCCTGCAGTATGATTTTCGATGAGGTCTACTGGCAAGCATTTTATTACGCAACTCATTCCTCTTCGTACGTTTTCTCGGGCTATCGGTAAGCATTTTATTGCGCGATGTGATTCTCAGCCCATCCTGTAGGTATTCCTTGAGGGTCGGCGGCAAGTTTTCTGTTGCGCGGCCTGTTGCCCTTTGTACATCCTCTCGGGTCATTGACGAGCGACGTGATCCCTGCGGTACGATTTTTGATGAGGTCTGCTAGCAAGCATTTTATTGCGCAGCTCATTCCGCTTTGTACATTTTCTCGGGCCATCGGCAAGCATTTTATTGCGTGATGTGATTCCTATAGTACAATCTTTATTGAGGTCTGCTGGCAAGCATTTTATTGCGCAACTCAATCATCCTCGTACGTTTTCTCAGGCCATCGACAAGCATTTTATTGCTCGATGTGATTCCCATAGTACGATCTTTATTGAGGTCTGCTGGTAAGCATTTTATTGCGTAGCTCAATCCTCTTCGTATGTTTTCTCGGGCCATCGGCAAGTATTTTATTGCGCGATGTGATTCCCATAGTACGATCTTTATTATGCGAATAGTTTATGGGGTCTGGCACTAGGGGCAAAACCTTTTTCATAGCAATCCAAAGAATAAGTCCGTGTAGCAGAAGCCTTGACCTATTTTGGAATTAAGCTGTTTAATAATACAAGTATTTACATGTGTCTCACAGCATTTACATGCGTCTCACACGTGGTACTTTTTTAAGTGATGGGCATTCCACGTGTTTAGTAAGCTCTTCCCAGTCTTGAGTTCTTTCAGGACATACGCACTATTGTCAAGCGCCTTGATCACCTCATAGGGCTTAACCCATTTAGAGTCTAGCTTCCTCGTTCTGACCTTCAAGACCAAATATCTGGCGTTAAACTGACGAGCGTCAACCTTCTTTGCATAGTAAGACTAGGCCTGCTGGTGGTACGATGCCAAATGGTCCAGGGCCATATCCCTTGTTTCTTCCAGGAAGTCTGTGTTGTGGCTTAGCTACTGCTCATCCAGTGAGGTGTCTCTTACCACTTCAAAGTGTAGGGTCAGGATGCCAATCTCGATCGGGATCATAGCCTCCGACCCATAGACCATGGCGAACGGTGTTCTTCCCGTTGTTCTCTGCTCTGTGGTTCGATGGGCCCACACGACTGCCGGTAGCTCTTCTAACCACCTTCTTTTAGCCTCCTGTAAGTTCTTTTTTATATTGCTGAATATGGCCTTGTTTGTTGTCTCTGCTTGGCCATTCCCCTAAGGGTAGTTTACGGATAGAAGCTGAGCTTTATATCATATAACTCACACAGCTCCTTAAGCTTATCTTCCTGGAACTGCGTGCCATGATCAACGTGTATCTCTTTCGGGATCCCGCATCGGCAAATTATATTTTTCCAAATAAGTTAATCATGTCTGCTTTATTGACGGTCGCGTAGGCTTCAACTTCTACCAATTTGGTGAAATAATCGGTGGCCAGCAAGATATACCAAGGAGTTATGTTTGAATGGAGTTCCTCCGTGGGTTGGCACTTCATAGGGGCGAACCTCTGGCACTTGTCATATTTTTTGACAAACTGGGCCACCTCGGGTATCATGTATGGCCAGAAGTACCCAGTCGTCAAGACTTTGTGGGCGAGGCTACGCCCGCTAGAGTGGTTGCCATACGCTCCCTCATGGATTTCCTCCATCAGTTTCTACGCCTCGATGGGACCTACGCACCTCAGCATTGGTCCCATCGTTGATCTCCTATACAGTCGGTCCCTCGCCATCGAGTATTTGGCAGCCTTCAGTCTGATCAACCTCGCTTTTTGGGGGTCTGCGGGTAGGTTTCTCGATACTAAGTATTGGGTGATGGGCCTCATCCACCCCTCGTTTTCAGAGTCAGTTGCAAACATGTGGCATGCGGGGATCTCCAAAGGGTCTCTCGTGTTTTCACCCTCTAGTAGAATCTCCGTGTGTTCAGTCATCCCCCCGATCAATGCACTTTTAGCTAGCTTATCGGCCTTTTGGTTCATCTTCCTGGGAATTTGTCTGATATCGAAACTGCTAAAGCGGACTTTCGCCTCCATTACCCTGGAGAAGTATCTGTGTAATCTTAGCTCTTTTACTTCGAAATCTCCCCTGACCTAACCCACAATCAGCTGTGAGTCAGTCTTTATTGCGATGTTCTTTACTCCGAAGTGCAGAGCCAGCTCAAGGCCTTGCAACAACGCCTCGTACTCCGCCTTATTGTTCGTTGCATGGAAACCAAGCCTTAAAGCTTTCTCTACCTTGAGTTCTGCTGGGATCTGTAGGACTATTCCGATACCTGACCTTGAGGCGTTCGTGGATTCGTCAGTGTAAAGGGTCCAGGCTGAAGGGATGTGAGGCAGAGACGTCTAAAACGGGTCGTGCGGCTCACCAAAGGATTAGATTTTCACTAGGAAGTCTGCCATGACTTGCCACTTCTTAGCCACTTAAGGCCGATACTCGATACGTATATCTCCAGCTCGATGGCCCACTTGGTTAGTCATCCCGATAGGTCTAGTTTAGCCAAGATTTGTCGGATGGGGAAATCCGTATACACCGTAACCAAGTGTGCCTCAAAGTATTGCTGGAGTCTTTTCTTAGCGTTGACCAAAGCTAGGACCAGTTTCTTTGCCATACTATATTGCGTCTCGGTGTCCAGGAGCATGTGGTTGCATAAAATACTGGTTTCTGATTGCTGTCTTCCTCGATGAATAGTACAGTGCTGATCGTTACTTCGGACACTGTCAAATAAGCATATAGGCACTGCCCCTCTACTAAGGAAGCTAAGATAGGCGGACGACTTAAGTACAGTTTGAGCTCTGTCAGTGCCTTATCCTGCTCCTCCCTCCAGATGACTGTGGAGCTTTTCTTTATGCACTGGAAGAAGGGCTTACATTGGTCAGACATTTTGGAGACAAACTGGGGCTATCTTCCTAGTTAGGTACCAGATCTGTCGAATAGTTGAGGTTCTTTGCACATCTGCGATGTAGGACAACTGGGTCGGGTTGGCCTCAATGCCCATTCTGCTCACGATGTGCCCTAGGAACTGGCCGGAGGATACCCCAAATGCGGATTTCTTGCAGTTCAGATGCATCCGGTATTGCCTCAGAATCTGGAAACATTCGTCCAAATGTCCCAAATGGTCTGAAGCTTCTTTGCTCTTTACGACCATGTCGTTGATGTAGACTTCTATCATCTTCCCTAGCAGCTCGGCGAATATTTTTTTCATGAGCCTCTGGTAGGTTGCCCCCGTGTTCTTCAAGCCAAAAGGCATGCGTCTATAATAGTATAGACCTCGCTCCGTAATGAATGCCGTGTGGATCTGGTCTTCCTCATATAGAGCGATCTGGTTGTATCTAGAGTAGGCATCTAGGAAGCTCATCCTGTCGAATCCAGCCATCGCATCGACCATTTGGTCGATCTTCGGCAGGGGGAAGCTGTCCTTCGGGTAGGCCTTATTCAGATTAGTGAAGTATATACAAGTACAATCATCGCTGTTTTTCTTCTTCACCATCACTGGGTTGGAAACCCAACATGGGTATACACATTCCATGATCAGGCCGTACTCCAGTAGCATTTCTACCTCCTTATTGATCGCCCTGTTTTTCTCCGGCGCAAACCTTCAGGGCCTCTATCTGACCAGAGGAAAAATTGGGATCTGCATTCAATCAGTGGCAGGCATGTGCGGGGTCTATCCCAGGCATGTCATCATGGTACCATGCGAAGACATCTTCATTCTGCCTAAGGAACCCCAACAGCTCGCTCTTTTCCTCCTCGAGCAGTAGGCCCCCGATTAAGACTACCTTCCTCGGTTTTGCTTCTTTCAAAGGGACCTCCACCAGCTCCTCAATCGTGGATTCTGGCCCGTCAGACTCCTCTTCGATCCGCTTCATGTATGCTGGCAAGCGGTCCTTTGATTGCTATCTGTCCCCTGTCGAGGTGCTCGTGCTCGCATTGGCTCCCCTCAGGGTGGTTGAAAAATATTTCCTCGTGGAGGCCTGGTCTCCTTTAATGTCTATCATTTAACTACCATCCCTAGATAGACATCTCAAGACCTGGTGGAGTGTGGAAGCGACCCTATGCATGGCGTGGATCTACCCTCTCTCCATGATGGTGTTGAAGGAGAACTGGCAGTCGATGACGATAAAGTCCACGTCTAGGCACCTTTCCATAGTGCAGACCTTCTAGGTCATGATGCCAAGGGGCTGACCTTAGTACTGTTGAAGGTGAACAACAACTGACAAGTCAGCCTGAGCTCATTTCGATTCAGGCCTATGCTCTTGAATGTAGGAACAGGACGTCAACGCTATTCCTGCCGTCGATCAGGACCCTTCCGACTAATGCGGAATCGATTTGTAGCTTAATCACCAAGGGGTCATCATGAGGCAGGTGCACTGTAGTCAAGTCTTGCTGGGTGAAGGCGATGGAGGCGGCTGAGGCATAATTTTCTCCTGTCGTCAGGTGGTTCACGGAACGGCCCATACCCCTCAGGTGCTTCACCCTCTCTTCGGTCATTTTTTGGCATTTTTCCTTCTTCTCCTGACCCTAGGTCAGCTCCGGTCTGCCTATGATCATCGGCGCTATCCTCAGAGCTTGCTCTCCTGACTCGGAGGCTTGGGTCTGCTTTCCTTTTTCGAGCCTAGCGGTGTCCTCCTTCGACTGGCTTCCGCCTGTTTTCACATACTGCTTCTACTTGCCAGCTTAGATCGCCATCATAACCTACGCGTAAAGACTACAGTAGTTAATAGTATTATCCCCATAATCTTTATGAAATTGGCAGTACCTGCTCTTATTCTTCATATGCTCAGGAACACTGGATTTGGGCAGGTCTTTGAAAATTCTCCTGTCCCTGATCTGGAGGTAGATCACATCGATCGGCATGTTGAGCTCGTATTTCGGCAGAGGGTCCTTAAATATCTTCCTTCTCTTGGTACTTTCTTGACCGCTTTGGGTTGGGGAAACCTTCTTCGAAGCTGGCCCCTGGGCCAGCATAGGTCTCTTCATTCCTTGCGGGGCTGGGGTTTGCGCCGGTGCTGTTGTTATCGTAGCAGAGGCCTTGGGCACTTTCTGGTGACTTTCCAGTACCCTAAATACTCCTTCTGACTTTGCATGGACGTCTGCCATGTCATATAGAAAATTCAAAAGCAGATGGTCCGACAGCATTGATCCTGGCTGCAGGCCCCTGATGAATAAACTCGCGGCTTGGGCTGAGTCGATGTTGTGCACTAAGGACATTACTTCCCAGAAACGCGACAAATATTGTCTTGGAGACTCGTTCACTGATTGCTCTAACCGGTCGAGGTCTCGTATGGTTTTCTGCTGCCTTCAGGTACCCGCGTATTACTTTAGAAAAAGTTTGCAGAAATCTTCAAACCCATTTATAGACTTCTCCAGGAGTTGTCTGAACTATAACAGGGCCGGCCCGCCAGGGTGGTGGAGAAGACTTTGCAGGTCATAGCCTCGTCTCTGGTCTCTAAGGCCATCTTCTGCTGAAAGTGGTATATGTGATTGAGGGGGTCGGTCTTTCCCTCGAACGGCCTGAAGGTCGGGGTTGTGAAGTCCTTCGGTTTGGGCTCCAACTGGATCCAATCAGCGAAAACCGTGCGGTTGATTCCTCGCACGGTCTGCTCTGCTAGATCATCGGGGTCTGGCTGTGATGGGCCTCGAGCCTCTTACTCAGCTCTGCCATCATCTCTTGTTTCTAGTTGGGAAGCACACCTTCTGGGCTTTCCTAGTGTCTTCTGTCCACTGCCGCTCTAGCCCAGAAAAGCTTTGTCTGGCTTTGTCGCTTCTTCTACATCCACAATCTAGATGGGGCAGGAACTTCCCTCGGCGGTTGGCCCCCAGACTCTTGCTGGACCTCTTCGTCAAAGTCCTCCCTTCGCCTGCTCCTAGCTTCACTTGCTAGTAGCCTTTCAAGACGGGTATTATCTCTATGAACTTCTGTGACTTCATCTTTTAAGCCCAGGATGGCATTGTGGGGCATCTCTGCCTTCCAATTTGCTTCTGTCAGGGCGGCAAGTATTTGGTCTAGCTTTTGCTCCAGACTTGGTCGTGCTTCCCGGGAGCTTCCTTCGGGGTCAGGATGTGTGCTCCTTGTTATCATTCTTGAGGGTGTCATCCGACGTTGTATGGCTTTTTGTTCAGGGAGAGTGCGATCGTAAGACTCTTACTCTTTCTCTCGTGCTCAACGTTTCTCACAGACGGCGCCAAACTGTTGGTGTGATTCTTACCAGCTGTCCACATGTCTCTGAACTGCTGATGCTGTCTACCAACTGTCCACGTATCCTTGCTATTCTAGAGTGCTTTTAACTTCAGGTCAGGTCGAAGAGGCGGGGGTGGCCACTTGCAAAGACTATCTGATACTTAAGTCAGTTGTTTATCCCTGAGGTTGAGTAGTAAAGATTAAGTTTTTCTCTGTATATGTCTATCTGTATCTCTCTCCCCCAGAGGGGGAAGCAAGGCTCGCATATATAATCCTGGAACTGGGAGCTTTCTGTCTCTCAATCCCAGGATCGAGTACATTTTTGCATCATGACTTACTCCAGGAATTACGGGCCACAGTTACCGTGACTTCCCTTGCATCGTCATGGCCTACTTTCCGTCATCTCCTATGACTCGAGTCTGTCAGGGGAGAGACTTTGACAAACCGTCGTTCTGTCAGGACGACTTGTTCAATATGCGCACCTACCCAGGATCGCATTAAATACCCTGTCTAGGTCTGGAGCAGTGCGCTGCCTCCCATGGTCTTCTGGCGGAAGACCCTCGAGGCTCAGCTATTGAGATAAGAATTGGACTGGCCGAACTTGTCTAGGGTTTGGGATGGATTCAACTCTGGCCTCGGACAGTCTATGGGCCCATGCGGTATCACGTGCGACTCACGTGACTTTTAAGCGATCACTCTGGATACGTATCGGACGGTGTGCCTTCCCTGTGATTTGTTCTGCCACTTAATCGTCTACGTGATACATGATCTTGGAACGGACCACACAGGTAACACAGAAAAAATCATTCTAATTCTTAATAGGCCATCAACAGTCATTGTACCGAATCCAAGGATGCTATGTTATAAATTGCTAAAACATAGTTGTAAAAATTAAAATGTTACATCAAAATATAAATTTTTTAAAATAAAAACAGTGATGACTGGTGCAGCTTTTTCGTCCAATAATCAAACAATAGAAGGTTAAGAACAAAAAATTCAGAGCAAAAAAAAAAAAGAAAAATTTTTATTTACTCTTCCACATTTTTTGGGAGGGTTTCTCCATATTTACTTCCAATTTTAGTGTCTCAATTTACCTCAAACCTTGTAATGGATGACATCATTAAAATACCTATTATCATATAGTTTCAAAATAAACGCGGGTTATAGTTAAAATACAAATTGGATGTTTTCAATTTTAAATAATTTTATATTAATTTATTGAATGGACATTAGAATTAGACAGCTGATGTTCCTTACAAATAAATTAAAAACTGACACTGATTTGAGTTATTTTGTCCACTCAATCACATTTAATTTGTACTCAAAAGGACACAAAATTAATGGTAAATTTATTTTCGTGTAAGTTAGCCAGAGTAAATTAATCTTCGCTAAGACATAACTAAAAAAGAGAAAACTTCACCAAGACACAAATTTTAATTGCATTGAAAAAATTACAGTTTTATTCTAAAAAAAGCTAGTAAGTTATGTTACAGCTAATAAATTGGCAAGTATTTAGGTGGAAAAACGTAGAAGAAAAGGAATAAGTACAAAAATAAAGTTGAAGCTTTAGTCTTGTAAAGAGAAATAGGGAATCTTATAATAAAACCAACAAGTATGCGCAATAATAATAAATTAGGAAAATTGCTGTCAACAAGAAATGGTACGTGCCAACTAGTTGATAAAAATCGTGAATAATATCAGACTTTAGTCTGCTTAATGGAATCTCTCCACCATTTCAATTAATAAATTAGTAAATTACCCACGAGAATATCCTGGATCAATCTCATATATACAACTTTTTTGGGTTACAAATAATTAAATAAGGAAAAAAGCATTATAATTCCTTAGGCACTACCTTAATTTATAACTTCCTATGCATAAAAACTTAACAACTATATATTTTAGATTCGTAAACCCAAAACTAAAACATGAAAATTTCATTTTTATTTTTATTTCTATTTTATTAGGTGAGCGGAAAGCTAAAATTCAACAAAACCAAGATAAATCCATGATTACTCTCGAAGACTTCACAATTTTTTTTTTATTGTGGCAACTTACCATATTGTGTGGTCCAACGAATTTCTCGGTTGCTTATGATTTTCTCTCTCTCTCTCTCTATATTTTTTTAAAAAATAATTTTCTCTCAATTTTGAATTACTACATGTAGTTTTCTTCTCTTACTAATATTCAAAATTCAAATAAAAATATAAAATTTCTCTAAAATAAGTCTCGGACACGAAGCGCCAAGCGGTGGCATATCGTAATTTACACGCACACGACTGGCTTTTCTCGTACATTCAGATGTGACCGTCTTCCAAAGTCATAATACGTGGCAGTCTCTGCAGGTGTCCAGTAAAGCTGTTGGACAAACGGCTCCTTCTTTCGTCCCTAGCGGAAGTGCACATCAATCCAGCCGTTGGATTAGATTCCCAACCCACCCTATCCCCCTACCTCGAGTTAAACCTCCCTAACCACTATTCTACCATGGTTAGTCCTTAACCAACCCACCCCTAGATATCTCATTAATTACAATCTACCCTTCTTCTCCCTCCCCTATAAATCTAGCCTCAAAGACTCGTTAGGTTTGCCAAACCAATCCCCCAGGGGGGCCCTTTAGGGAAATTACCCAAAAAGCCCTCGTCTTCTTTCTCTCTCTCTCTCTCTCTCTCTCTACTCTAATCTCTTCTTCAATTCTCTTTTCTTCGTCAATGGCGGCTTCATCTTCAAGAACGAAAACCAGAACGAGCGGACCAGTACTCCGCTCGCTCTCCCCTTGCGGCCGATTCTACTCGCCGCCATCGAATTCTTATCTGTCATCTTCGTCTTCAGCTTTCGCTTCTTCTACGAGCTCCAGCTTCTACTCCTCGGCTTCCACCTTCTTCAACCCCAAAGAAGATCACCACTGTAGCAGTCACCGACCGGCGTCCCCAACTCGCGTCAACCTCTACAACTCAAGTCCTCGATCTCCCTCCGTTCGATTCTCCATCGATCACCGTTCGATCTCTCCCAATCGATCCATCTCCGTCTCGAAGCAGAGCCGTCCGATCTCTCTCTCCAAGAAGACCTGTATGTGTTCTCCGACTACTCATCCTGGATCGTTCCGTTGCAGCCTTCACAAGAATCTGAACGGTGGCGGGAATCATAACACGTCTCCGTATCCTTCGAATCGTTTGAACATGCGTAGATCGGCTATGACGAACTCGCTGGTTCGAATCGGAGGCGTGGAAGGTGAGTGGGTGAAGAGAGCGTTAACGGCTCTGATCCGTCCTTCTTCTCATCAGCAGAGGAGGAGAGCGGGGTTCCAGCCGAGCCGAAGCCGACTCTCGGTCATGTCCAAGGCCGACTATCTCTGATCTTGGTGGTTAACACACAGGTTGGTCCATTTTCCGGTCACACTGTACTTTTCTGATCTCAGATTCCGGCAGTGATGTCAGAATCCGGCGTGTAATTTATCGAGTTGGAATGAGTGCGTGCTTTGCTTTGCTTATTGTGGAGTTGTTACCTCCGAAACGACATGTCGTTTGGAGTCTGAGGCGGAGGAGACTTGGTCAGCTCTGGCGATTTCGATTCGATTCGATCGGGATGTGAAGAGTTTTGTACTTGGAGATCTCGAGAACCCCTTGATTTTTTTGCGTCACAAGAAGAAAATACTCCATTTGTGTATATATGATTTGGCTATAGAAGCACATTTTCGGGACATAAATTCTTCACTAGCAAAAGCAAAAGCAAAAAAGAACACTAGTAAAAAATGGAAATTAACTCTTAATTCTGAGATTAATTGGTTTAATTAATTTCTGGGATTTGAATTTAATCAGAACTTGGTGAGAGAAAGAGAGACACTCATTCTCCTTCGATCAGATCAGTTGAGTAAACCGTTCATTAACTGGCGTTTGCAGCATTGGGATGTCGGTAGTGTTCGCCTTTATCGTCGTTAGTCGTCGTTACGTATTGACGTTCACGTGGGCCGTTACTCCTTATATCTGTTTCGTTGCGTGTGCCGTTGATTCCTCCGTTACTGCCGTTACCGTGTACCAGGTCAGTTCGTGCCGGTGTATTCTTTCCGTTTATCATTTATATCTGCTCTCCTTTGTTTATTATTATTGTTGGCTTGTTGTTTGGTTGTCATATTATTTATATGATTTTTATAATATTGTTGTAGTTGCTATGCTACAGGTGGTGGGCCTTGGTAGCGGTTGTGAAGTCAAGCGTGGCCAATGGACATTTTGTGAAAAAAATTGAATTTGACAAATTTTGCTTGGAACGGGAATGGAGCCGAAGTCGTGAAACTTCTATGACTGTCTACTAAACTTTTACATAAGGATTGAGAAGTTAAAACCAAAAACAAGGGGACTAGAAGAGTAGAAATATAAACATGGTTACTCGACGTGGTGGATGGTGAAAATATATAAATATATATATGAACAAAATGGAAAAAAAGCTTAGGGAGTGGATGTAACGTGTAAGGAGTACAGCCTAGCAAAGGCACCACCGGATTCCACATAACTCTCGGTTCATAGATAGATACAAGAAGTCATTAAGCTGCGTTGCGTGTGGACCAAAAAAAAAAAAAACAAAGTGGTTTAATGACCAAGAAAGAAGAAAAGGATTTACATAGGATCCAAAAAAAAAGAGAGAGAGAGAGAGAGAGGAAAAGAAGAAGTACGATTCACTCAATTGACACTCAAAATTGCCCGTCTCCTTTCTTTAAATCGAAGAAAATGGACCAATCTTGAGATAAATTCGCCACAAGTGAAGAAAGGCATCTTGATGACCGATACATGATACATAGTTGCGTATTTGTGTTTCTTGTAGAAAACGAATGTGGGAGCACATGGTGGTGTGGTGGTGGGTGGTCCCTTAAGATAGATGCACCAGAAGCCGAAGTTGCAAAGAATGTAAGAATGTAAAGCGACACTGTAATACTATGCAGCGTAACAACAACGCCGAAATTTTAAATTTATTAGTAGGAATGGGGCAAAGCCTAAAATCAAATAATCAATCCATATGATATGCCACTATGTTTGACCTTTTGATGCATTGAATTTTTGGCAAGGTTGTGGAGAAGATAGAGAGAATTTGTCAGTTTTAACTTATTGTAGCCGGCCATGGATGCAAGAAAGCATGGACACGGCACGCACGCTCATATGGATCATGGATGGACCCCATTAATTCACTTGTGACATCTCATATCTCTATTACCGTAACGGAACAGCGGATTGATTTAGAAGCACGTGACATTCAGGTGTTCAAAATAACTGTTGCGAATAGCGGATGGACCCCATTAATTCACTTGTGACATCTCATATCTATGTTACCATAACGGAACAGCGGATTGATTTAGAAGTACGTGACATTCGGGTGTTCAAAATAACTGTTGCGAACAGCGGATGGACCCCATTAATTCACTTGTGACATCTCATATCTCCGTTACCATAACGGAACAGCGGATTGATTTAGAAGCATGTGACATTCGGGTGTTCAAAATAACTGTTGCGAAAAATCGGCAATCCAAACCAACCCATATGGTTGTAGTATATTTGTGACTCGTGAGCATTGAAAAAATATCAATGTATGCTTGGTTTGGATTACGAATTGGAAATAACTTGTTTGTTTCAAACTGAAACTGGCCGATAAATTAGTTTTACATAAATATATTGTAATGTATGCTCATTTTCTAATTTTCAATGTAATATGTACTTGTGATGTATATTTTTTTATCGTGTCTAATATAAGATTGTTTTTATTATTTGAAGCTCAAGTTGAAGTTCGAAGTGTTTATTGTTATTGTGATATGTATTATTATTTATTAATTTATTTTACTTAAGATTTATGGTTGTGATGTAATTTATTTAAAATATTCTAGATTTTAAATTGCTCTTATATTTTAATTTGTTTATAGCTTAAGTTTAAAACAACTGAGACTTTTAATTTCATTGTAAGCTTTAAATATGTTATTCTTAGTTTAATATTTGGATTATGTTAAGGTTATATTTGGTTTGTTGGAATGGTAATGAGTATCGTAATTAAATAAAATTGGAATGGAAATAGGAATGATATTCCATTATTTGGTTGACTTACTAGAATGGAATGAAATAAGTATTATGTTATTAACACATAATACTTTAAGATATCATATCTAGAAAAAAAATGGAAATTGAGGTTTCAAAGAGATTGACACAAAGATGGAATCATAATTCTATAGTTTTTTTGGTGGAATTTCAATTCCATTTATTGGTGAAATTAAGATTATTATGAAATAAGATTACTATGAGCTTTTTTATTGGAATGGCCTTTCACATTCCAAAGCTCATTCTAGTGAACCAAACAGATTATTATTTATGTATCATTTTAGATTATGTTAAGATTGTTCAAATCGTAAAAATTGCCCAAACCACACTGCAAAATGTAAGTGCGGTTTGGTCGGTTTAAGTTAACTAACATAAACTATACGATCTGGTTGATTAGTCAAATCACATATGCTATTTGATTTACTGATTGACGTTTCAAATTAGGTAAATCGGTCATGAACATCCCTATGTGACAACTTTCTTTTCTTTTCTTTTTTGAATAATTAGCCATTTTGTCTAATTTTTACTTTTATTACGAATTGAACTATCAAATAAGCTATACTGTGTTGTCATAACCCAATTAAGTTGGGTATAAATGTGCTTTTGTGTCGTATCGTGCTCATATTTTAGTCTTGTTGTGTTCAAAATTCAAAATCACGCTTTTGTTATGGCCTAGTAGCCCGTGCTCAAATATGTCGTACTATATTGTGCTATGTACCGAGCCGTGTCAGCTCATGTGCACACCATTTTGGTCAAAATTAGCTTATTAAATTGATAAACCTAATAAATATAGTACCAATTTATAAACATTCTTTTTTTTTTGTTGGGGGGAGGGGGGGAGGTTTATTTCGAATCACTCTCAAATGTATATAAAAAACAAACATTGTAATACATTGAAAAAAATTTCTTGACACAAAAAAAAAACTCGTGAAATATTGCAAACCATAATTGATTATATATTGTATCTCAATTTTCGGCACTTATATATTAGAAAATAATTTATAATATTACATGTAACGTACTAGCTGTCGTGCTTACAAGTATGTCCTGCTATGCTAAGCCCATCGTACCTAAGCTAGGAGCCCGACATGACCCACATTTTGGTATGCTGTGCTAATGAGTCGGTTTGACCCTTTTGATATCTCTGATTAAGAATTTGATGTCTTATTTTTGACCTTGTATTAAAGTATATTCTTAAATGAAATATATTTTTATTCTAACACTAACACTGTTAGAAGACCAACCGTAAATAGGTAAAGGTCAACTATTTTTCTCCTTTTAAAAAGTTAATTATAAATGTTCTTGCTAGTGTTTCTATTGAATATTTCCAATAGTTTTGTTTTGTAATTAAATAGATGAAATAGATAAAAAGGAGGTTAAAAAATATATTTTGACATAATTATATATATAAAGAAGGAAAAAACAAAAAAATGGTTTATGTTCCAATTTTTGCATTCATTTATTAGTATCATATTATACTTTTAAAGATAATGTCCCCAAAATGTGTATAATTTCATATCCAAACAATTTCAAACATGAAATGACTATTTAGTTTTTACCAACTGTGTTAGTTAGTGTTAGGGGTTAAAAAGATTTTTTTTTTTCCATTTAGGTGCACTTAAATATAAAGTAAAGTGATAGAAGAAATTAATATAAAAAGTAAAACATAAAGGGAATTTTTTTTTTGTTAATTACATTTTTGTATTTGCATTTTGACTGTTTGTTTGATTTATACTATTGGTTTCGATTATTATCAATCCATATTTCAAATTGTTCAAATTTATACCTTCAAACATCTATTTTGATCAAAATATTGACTAAAATACCCTTATAAAATTTAATATATATTTAAAATCAATTTAATTTTTTTAAAAAATATTAATTAATAATTAACATAAAAAATATTAAAAGTTCTAAAAAAATCGACTTTCAAAAAAGAAAAGATATTTTTTTACCTTTTTTAAAACCTTTTGTTTTATTTTGGTTATTGGTTTTAATTTCTAAATATATACTTATAAATCTAAAGGTAATATTATGGAGCGGTTTATCACCAGTTGTTCACGTGTCTCGAATTGCTGATGTTGTATTCTCCAACTGTCCACGTGTCCTTACTGTCCGAAAGTCCTCTGAACTCCAAGCAAGATCGGAGAGGCGGGGGTGGCTACCTGCAAAGACTCTCCGATGCTTAAGTCAGTGGTTTATCTTTGTATTGGGTAGCAAGGAAAATATTTCAGTATGAATATCTATTTGTTTCTTGTTCATAGACTTTTCTATATATATCTTTTTAAGCGTACAAGCCCCTCTCGGGAACGCATGGCTCTTATATATGTAGTCCTGAGATAGTGAACCGCGTGGTTCTCAATCTCAGGACTGAGTACCTTTCACCTCGAAATCTTTTTCAGCAGTCACGAGCCGAGATTTCGGCGATCTCCTCTGTGCTGCCATGGCCTGATTTTCGCCGCCTCCTTCGGCTTCAATCTGTCAGGAGTGAGATCTGGGTAAATCGCTTTTCTGTCAGGACGGCTTGTCTCTGGCACACACCTACCCAGAATCGCATTAAATGCTCTGTCTGAGTCTGGAGCTGTGAGTCGCTTTCCACTGTATTCGGTCGGAAGATCCTTGAGGCTTCTGACCCTCCCGAATGTTGAGGCAAGGGCCACCGTTCTATGATGGCAGACCCTTGGGGCTTCTGACCCCCAGCTGTCGAGGTTGGGGTCAGACTGGGCCAAACTGTCCAGGTCAGTGATGGACTCGGCCCTAACCTCAGACAGCCCAATGGCCGATTGTGAGATCACGTGCGATCTGCATGGCCATCTACGTGGCATATGGCTCGGGAACGGGTCCCACAACTACCCTCATTTCCCTACTTGATGGATTCGTGTCTATCAAGTGGGGAAACCTCTCTTCGTTCCTTCAATCTGGGGGACGCACGTGGTTCCCTCTTCCCGATGCGGAGATACGCCATCCCTCATCACGAGATCTGTTTGAATTTTGAAGTTGTGACTGCTCGGTTTCCTTTATTCTCTCCTCTTCCAGAAAAACTCTTCGGCTTCTCTCCTATAAAAACCGTAATTGTGTTCATTTGCCATTTTACCAAAATTTTCAATCATCCCAACCTCATAACATCCTAGAGTTTCTGCTTCCTTCTCTTCTAAAGACTCTCGCTCTTCCAGTCGCATTTTGTAACAATGGCTTCAAATCAAAACCAGGAATTGCAACCCGCTATGGATTCAGAATTAGACTCACTGAGGAGGCAGCTCTGCCTCCTCGGAGGAGTGACGCTTCAACGGGTTGAGGGCCCCGCAGACTGGTACCTTCGCCCTTGCGCCCCCGAGGGTTCCATCGTCTTGGGCAGGAAGCATTTGAACTGTCTACGATTCCCTCTTCCTCCCCTAATCCACCAATTTTTTGCCTTGACGGAAATCCATCCGATGCAGCTAAATGCAAACGGGATTATGATTCTGATGGGGCTCTCTGTCCTGTCAGTTATCTACAACATGCATATCGACCTGGAGGTGGTCTTTTATGCTTATAAACTCATTCTTATCCCCAAGAAGAGCTCCTCCCCACCTTCTATCTCCAGCCGCTGCCTGGGCACCACATCTTTTGGGAGTTGCCGCGGTCAGACAAATAATGGGACTTTCACGCCAGGCTTTATGCTGTTGGAAGGGTGTGGTGCTCCCCTTGGGTGAATGGAGAGCATTTCCAAGTCCCCTCAGTCTTCCTGCAGAGTAAGTATTAGACCATGATCTTTATTAGACCATGATCTTTCGGTCTGGGTCCTCTCCTGATATTATTGCTCATGTTACTTTGTCCCGTACAGCCTCAGCAGAATAGAGCAGGTTTGAGCCGCACCTGTCGGCTAGGCGGCTCAAAAGCCTAGAGGGGATCATAATCTTCAGCTCTCCGGGGGAACGCCGCATATTCAAGCCGTCCTCAATCCCCTGACGATGAACCTGATGCCCAGGATGGTCTCGTACCTTCCCTTCCCTTACCTATGGACCCAGTAGTGGTTCGTCCTGAGGAGTCGACTCGACGCCTCCGCCCTGAACTGATTTCGCCGGGACGAAAGCGACCGGATCACCATGATGAGTCGGCAGGTTGCGGCTTCAAGCCAGCTGGCAGGCACCAACGATCTGGTAGCGCCGTCCAATCACGAGCTCGAGGAGGCCGTGAGGCTTGTGGCTGCGGAGTGCGTTAGGCTCCGCCGGGAAGAAAATGCCGCCTCCAAAAGGGTTAAGGGTGAGTTTATTTTTAAATCTTTGAATCTTTATGGGTCAGGCCGCGACCGCAAACTAATCTTGTTATTTGTTTTTCACAGGTTCTGAGACAGGCCCATCGGGCGGCCCCTCTCCTATCAAAGGGGGTGCCACGGCATCAAAAGCTCAAATCAATGCATCTACTGGCCGGGGCCTCGTGGTGCATTCGTGAGAAGCAAAACCAGTGGTTCTTCGCTCCGACGCTGGCGGATCTCCACCCGGGGGACCGTCTGCCCTCTTGATCGTGCCCGGGGAAGAGACGACGCCAAGTCTGACTGGGGGGTCTGCAGCGGCGATCTCCCCCACCCCTGACTCCGGTTCGAAATCGAGCACAGTTAGCCTCGGTGGAGAGATCACCGAGCTTAGTAGGGGAGTTCCGAGATTGAAATCCAGACTCTCCTCCCCCTCCCCCGATCCCTACAAAGCGGCAACGCGAGGTCGGCTCATCAAATAAGGAAGAGGGCCGGGTGGAGAAGAGGGGCAGGGTCGTCCTTTCGTCCGATAGTGACGATGATGGGGCGACGCTGACCCTTCTAAGGAGGAAACGGTCAGTACGCGGCGGCCAGTCCAGAGGAGGTGCCCCGCCTCCCACCGTGCTCGACGGCGTTCCTGACGGCTCTGTACCTTCCTCTGTCCTTATCGCTCCTGCTCTAGAGGTGTGCCCGGCGGATAGAGAGGATGCCCTTATGACCGGCGAGGCAGGGCCGCGTTCCCCGGGCATGGACGACACTCAAAGGGATGGTCCAGCCACGGAGCCGGAGCTGGAGGCCCTTACGCCAGAGAATGTCGAGCTCGTCACCACCCGCACTCTTGCGCAGGTTTGTTACACTCGGGTGCTTTTATGTTTTTCAACGTCTTTGGTAAATGCCGACCCCCTCCTTTGTTGCTT